>CAUYTI010117457.1:0-20590 GCA_963575145.1 Galago senegalensis | reverse complement strand
GCGCCTGTAGTCCCAGCTACTTGGGAGGCTGAGGCAGGAGACTCGCTTGAGCCCAGGAGTTGGAGGTTGCTGTGAGCTGTGATGCCATGGCACTCTACCCAGGGGGATAGCTTGAGGCTCCGTCTCAAAAAAAAAAAAGAAATGAATGAAGGGGCAGTGCCTATGGCTCAGTGAGTAGGGCCCCATATACTAAGGGTGGTGGGTTCAAACCCAGCCCTGGCCAAACTGCATCAGAAAAATAGCCAGGCATTGTGGTAGGTGCCTGTGGTCCCAGCTACTCAAGAGGCTGAGGCAAAAGAATCACCTAAGCCCAAGAGGGGGATGTTGCTGTGAGCTGTGATGCCATGGCACTTCACTAAAGGTGACAAAATGACGCTCTGTCTCTTAAATAAAAAGAGAGAGAGAGAGAGATGAATGAACACAAACATATTCACTCTGTGTGATAGCTGAGGGTCCTGAGGGGGATTGGACCTGGGCCCTGCCATTTAGGTGGGTACACAGCCAGTTAAGCCCAGAACAATCAGGGCAGTGAAACATAGAGACTGTGGAAACCAAGAGGGAGGAGAAACATCTGCTGGAATAATCCAAGGCTTCCTGGATTTGGGACTGTCAAGGTAAACTTCAAAATTAGGGAGCATTGGGAGTTGAGTCAATCTCTCCCCCTTGCTGCAAGACCCTATTGCTGTGGTCCCTATAACATGTATAAGGTAGAGGCAAGGAAAGAAAGAAATCAGGTTGACCTGGGAAAACAGAGGGAACTGGAAGAACATTTTGGGCAGAGGGAAGAGCATGGTACAAATACATGAAAGTTGAAAAGCACAGGAAGTTTGGGAAGCAAACCCTGGCCATTATGGAGAAGGGTATTGTGGTGGGAAGTGACAAGGAACATGGTGGGAGATGACAGTAGGAAGGTCAGCATATGTAGCTCATGTTGGGTTTCGCTTGAGAAGCCCTTATCCTGGGACAATAGGGAGCCATGGAAGGACTGGAAGGATGGAGTTGTATCTAAGTTTGGAATCATCCCTCTGGGAGATGGATTAGAGGGATGGAGAAAAGCTCCTTCATGCAAGGAGATGAGACCTAGGCTGTGGCCTTGGGAGTGGGGATGGAAAAGAGATGAACTAGGGACAGAGGTTCAGGAAGCAGAAAGGACAGGACCTGGTGACTGACAGGCAGAGACAAGGAGATATGCAGGGCAAGGTCCAGGACTCTGGGCTGGTGACCAAAGGGACAGCAAGACAGTGTAAAGAAAGGAGTTGCTGAAGTCAGCTTTGGATATGGTAAATGAGAAGGAGCTAGACTCCTGGGTCTGAGGGAAGAGGGCCTGGGGGCCTGGACCCCTGGTTCTGGGGGTCTGGACTCCTGGATCTGCAGGAAGAAGGAGCCCCTAGGAGCCAGCATCCAAGGAACCAGGGCACATAGATATAGACCTCCAGAGAGAAATCAGAGCTAGGAGAAGTATGGGCTCTTTGTGGGTAAACGAGGACCTAGAACCCAACCAACCCCTGGAAATTCCAACATACAAAGCATTTGCAAAGATAAAGACTGATGGAATGACAAAGTCACCATTTTCAATTTATAATGATAACCGATCCAAGCAATGACCAATCATATGAAAGAGTGAAGAAACTAGGATGACTTCACAAGTTCTGGGCAATCAGAGGTGATGCCCCCTGACAATCTCTCAGGAAGCAATAAGCACGTAGGAACCTGATCAGCCCTTTACATCAACCAACCACATGCTTGCAGGACAGAGGAACATGTCAAAGGATTCGAGGCATGCAATCAGCCACATCCTGTCTGTGGGACAGAAGTTAGTTTTTCCAATAAATAATATGAAAAGATACAGTAGATAGGACATTAGAGATGAAACAACACATAAGACATATCAACCAATTACATATAGCACATGGGCCTTGGGGACCTGATTCAAACAATCTACCCATTAACTGGCATTTTGTGGCAATCTGGAAAACATGAAAACTAACTATACATGAAATGATACTAACTTATTAATTTGTAAGGTGAGATAATGATATGGTGATACCATTTTGATTTGTTTATTTATTTTAAGATAGCATCTTCCTGGCTCAGCGCCTGTAGCTTAGCAGCTAGGGCAGCTAGGCCACATACACCAGAGCTTGGCAGGTTTGAATCCAGCCTGGGTCTGCCAAACAACAATGACAACTGCAACAAGAAAATAGCTGGAGTTGTGGTGGGTGCCTGTAGTCCCAGCTACTTGGGAGGCTGAGGCAAGAGAATCACTTAAGCCCAAGAGTTTGAGGTTGCTGTGAGCTGTGATGCCACAGCACTCTACACAGGGCAACATAGTGAAATTCTGCCTCAAAAAAAAAAAAATGGCATCTTGCTCTGTTGCCTGGACTAGAGTGTAGTGTATAGCTCACTGAAACTTCAAATGCCTGGTCTCAAGAGATCCTCCCGCCTCAGCCTCCTGAGCAGCTGTTGCTCAGGATCCTGCCAACTCAGCCTCTCAAGGTCAGAGAATGGGAGATAACAGGCTAAGCCACCATGTCTGGCCAACATTCAAACAGCGAAGAGAGAGAGGGCAAAGGGGCCCTGGAAAGTCTGACCCAAACAATCATGGTCAGAGAGGGAGGAGGAAAACCAGGAGAGGCACCTGCCCCTCCACTCTCTCTCAAGCCCAAGAGTCCACGTGCAGGGAATGGGGACAACCCTGGGGCCCAGAAGTCCAGGAGCACACCAGTAATATCCACTAGAGGAGGAAGGAAACTGATGATGAAGATCCAAGGGGCCAAACAGACCTGTTCGCGCTGCTCTCGGCCTCCCTGTTCTGCGGCCACCTGTTGCCCCAGCAGCTCCCGGAGCTGCTCCTCCTCCCGCCGAGCGGCCACTCGCTCCCCTGCCAGCTCACCCCTCAGCAGGGCCACCTCCACTTCCATCTGCAGAGAGAATATAAGGGCTGCGGCCTCGGACGCCACCTAGGTCTGAGACAGGGTCCAGGGGTCTGAACTCCTGAGTCTGGAGGGAGGGTGGAACCCAGGGATTTGAATTTGGAGGGAGGATCGGCTGGGGGCCTAGAATCTGATTCTGCAGGAGGAAAAGGTTGGGGGTCCAGCCTTACGGGTTCTCTTACAGTTGGGGCCAGACTTCCAAATGGGTCCCAGCCTCACCTCGATCCTCAGCTCCTTCCTCTGGCGCTGCAGCTCCTTCACTCGCTGCTCCATCAGGGCCACGCGAGTCAGTGCCTCCAGCTGCTGCCCTCGCAGCCGCCGTGCCGCCCCTCGCGCTCCTTCCCCCAAAGGGGTGGACGTTGGGAATGCTGCGGGGGTCTTTACGGGAGGCTCAGCCTCTGGCTGAAGTTGGAGAGGGCATGTTCAAGCAGAAAAGCCTCGCCCCCCTACAGTGTCTAAGTAAGTCCTGTTCCCATCCACACCCTCCCCCCGCGGGTCTCGCTCGGCCTCAGTCGACCACCACGCCCATAATCTTTCTCAGTTTCTTTTATTCGAAGATAGAGCGGGGAAGGGAGCAGGTCCAGGGACCACTCGACCCCAGAGGTCGCAGGACAGGGAGGAAGTACGGAGCCCCCTTGTGGAAAGTGTTTCTTTTTCTCTATCCAAGTCCCATTCTTTTGGCAAAACCTTCCTGTAGATCCTGGATCGCTTTCCCTCCCCCTCCGCCGCCCCACAGTCTCCCAACTCAGTATCGGTCTTCCGTCTCTAAAGTCTCTAAATCACTAGATCTCTTCCTTCCTCAAGAGTCTCTCTCTCTCTCTCTCTCGCTCTCTCTTTCGTCCCTCTGGGTGCCTGGATCTCCTTCTCATCAGTAGTCTCTCCTATCTCTGGGTCTCTCTCCCTATCTCTGAGTGTCTATCTCTCTGGTTTCTCTATCACCCTCTCTCTATGTCTTTGTCACCCGTTTGGGTCGATCTCTGTTCTCTGGGCCTCTTCATGGATCTGTGTCTATCTAGTTTCTGTCTTTGTGACCCGGTGTCCTGATCTGTCTCTCAGGAGTCTTTCCCTATATCCTGTTCTCCGTCTACATGATTTCTCTACACGTCTCTCTGTGTCAGGTCATTTGTCTGGATCTAAGTCTATCTGGGTCTTTCTATGACTGTCGCGCTCCAGGCTCTCACCGCGTCGCGGCTGCTCTCGGTGCTGCTGCCTTCTCCCACGTCTTCCTCTTCCTCCGCCTGCTGCTCAGCTCCTCGGTAGTTCGGAAGCTCCACCTGGTCCTCGGGTGCCTCCTGCTTGCGGGGGTCCTCTGTGTTCCCCTGGGGCTGGGCGGCCCCTCGAGGCTGGACCACCGCATCGCACTTCGGGACCAGGAGCGGAGGGATTCCCTCCTCCCGGGTGCTTGGCTTGTCCATGGCTGCTTCGAGCTACAGCGGGTAGGCGGGGCCCGGCAATATGGAGGCGGGGCCAGGCGGCGTGGGGCGGGGCCTAGGGGCCCTGGGCCGGTATGCTGGGATCCGTGGAGCACCACCTAGGAGGCGGGGCCTAGAAGTTCAAAGGATGGAACTGAACATTACAGGGCGTGGCCTGAAGTTTCCAGAGGCTAAGCGTGGAGTTGGGGCGGGAGTTGAAGTGCTCCTTGGGCGACACGCCCCCGAAGGCGGGACCGGAATTTGAGTCCGGGTTCTAGTATGCCCCCTACTGGCATCTCCGACCCCGCCTTTCTCTCCTTCCCAGGTGTCAGGCTTCTGTACCTTCTCAGCCGCCCGCCAGAATCTCTCAGACTATCTTAAAGCCACCCAGTCCTCTCCTTCTGGGACGCAAGTCCGGCTCCCGCCCTCTACTTCCTGGAGCCCCAGAGTCTTGGTCCTGACCCCCCAGTGTAGGGGAGCGGAGCGTGTGCCGCCTTCCCCAGGAATCCAGGGGTGGGGACTCCTTGTCTCCCGAACTCCAGCCCTCCTAACCCGCGGCCTCTGCCCCTCACCAGCTCAGGCTTCGGCGCGCTCCGCTCTGTGCTTTGGTCACTGCTGCTCTGGTCACTGCTGCTTCTGCCCACAAGACAGGTGGCTGGGGAGGAGAGTGGAGAGAAAGGCCGCCGTCCCCCTCCCCAGCAGCCCGGAAGTGGAGGGGGGTGACAACAGGTTCAACAGCTCTTGAGGGAGGAGGGAGCGACCAGCTTGTCCCGCCCGCAGCCTAGGCATGTGGCCATCCCGGCCCCACCGGCCCCACCCTTGGGGAACCCAGCATCACGACCTCCCAATCTCCCTCCAGCACTCCCACACCTGTCCCCTGGTGTCTTGGCCAGTGCTGTATAGGCGCCTATCTAAATGCCCAGACCCTGGGAGTCCTGAAAAGACGACAGGAATGGAGATGGGGACCTCTCCTCTCTAAAGAGCCCTTTTGAAGGGCCCCAACCGGTTTGGGGAGTTGGACAAGGGGAAGGGGTTCTCTGAACTGAGTCAGAGACCCGCCCAAATACAGGAATTGTGCCCCCCTCCCACTTTGCTATGGGATGAAAGGCAGAGGTTATAGGTCTCAGCCAGACCCTTTCCTTTCTGGGCAAAAACAGGAAAATAACTGGTATATATAAAGGGATTATTAGATGTCAAGAGCAGTGGGAAATACTTTATATGTGTTGATTTCAACCTCACAGCAGCCCAGGCAAAAAGGGATTACTATCTCCATTTTATACTTGGGGAAACAGGCTGAGATTAGATATACCTGAAGCCTATGTATGTTGTAAATATTAACACAGGCTTCATTCTCTCAAAAATCCATGTTTTTAACCATTATGTATGCTGTCATTCCAAGTCAGGAAGTGCCTAAAAGATCATTCCAAACGATAGTAACAATAATAGTGAATGCCAATAGGGAAGTGTTCCAAGCACTCGCACATATGAACTCATCAGATCATCACAACATCCCGTTATTATTATTTTCATGTACAAATAAGAAAACTGAGGCCTAGAGATGTTAAGTCCTAACCCTGGGGCCCAAAGATGGAAGTGGCTCCAAAGCAAGATTGTGTGCTAACAAGAGGCCACGTTGAAGACCAGCCCCAGGTATCTGTGTTTGCTTTGAGCTTGTGAGTTAGAAATCTCCTTCCAGGCTACCTATATCTTCAGCTTGCCTGCTCCTCTAGCCTCTCCAGGGAACCAGACTACCCATAAGCCTGTCAGCCCAGAAACCCAACTGGCTCATCAAGAAAACAGGCAGAAGTCAGATTTATGCCAAAAAGTTTTATTCAGAAGTTCTAGGGGTCTGATTTAGGGGGTGGAGGTGAGAGAAGAGAGGTGCTATGGTGACACCTCTCCTCTTATGCCACCCAGTGCATTCTTAGTGGATATTAGCACCTGACAGAGATAAGGTCAGGAAGGGGGGCTCTGGACCCCACAGCGCATGTTGGCTGGAACAGCAATGTCTGAAAGGAAGAAACCAAAGTTAAAACCAAGGAGCCTAGGCAGACCTCCAGGCTCCATTGGGACCCCAGAAATCATAGAAGCCCTTCTTTTCAGGGGAACTAGATTTCTAGCCCTGAGCCAACTCCTTCCTTCAATCCAGAAGTCCAGGCTCCCAGCCCTTCCTCCCCCAAACGTAGGGGTCTAGGCCCCCAACCCTACCCCCCTCAGGACCAGGGGTCCAGTTCCCCAGCCCCTCCTCTCTGAGACCCAGAGGTCCAGGTTCCAGTCCCTCCTCCCTCAGACCCAGGAGTCAAGGCCCCCCAGCTCCCCCCTCCCTTATATTCCGGGGTCTGGGCCCTCAGCTGCTCACCTATCTGCAGAGGTTTGGGCAAGTTCAGATTGTTCATGACTTTGATAAACTCCTCACAGCTGAGGGTAAGCCTAGGGTTCAGAGTCCGCTCCTCCTCCACAGTGGACACTGTGAGCCCTAGTGGCCAAGGGAAGGGAAGAAAAGTCAATGGGTGCATCTCAGGCCACGAAGAATAGCATTTCCCAGGAGGCCTTGGGGTGCCTCTCTAGCCTGAGACTGACAGGCTCTTCTGAGACAGTCCCTGAGATGTCTTTCCCTCATAGGCACCACAGAAAATGTAGTTTCCCACAGTTCCCTATGATCTACAATAAGTCCTAGGAAAACCCATGCCCTGAGAATTCTAACAGTCCTACAGCATCTACATCCACACACAGCACACTCAAGCATTTGTGTTAAAAGCAATGTCTGGGAATTGTGGTCTTTGTGCTACCCTTTCAAAAGTAATGTAAGCCCCACATCTCCTATAGGAAGCCCTCACCATGGTAATCATGAGCAGGGTAGATCAGACAGTCTCCTGGAAGCGTGAAGATCTTTTTGTGGACGGAGTGGTACAAGGTCTTAGCACAGCCTAGGGAAGAAAGATTAGAGGTCAGTGCATCAACAAGATGGGAGAAGACCCTAGCCCCTTCCCTCAAGGAAAAAGTGGGGGCCGGGTGCAGTGTCTCATGCCTGTAATCCCAGCACTTTGGGAGGCTAAGGCAGGAGGATCATTTGAGGCCAGGAGTTCAAGACTAGCCTGAGCAACATAGAAAGATCCTAAGATTAAAAATTAGCCAGGTGTGGTGGCATGCTGTTTGGAAGGCTGAGGTGGGAGGATCTCTTGAGCCCAGGATTTCAAGGTAATAGTGAGCTATGATTGTCACTGCACTTCAGCCTGGGTAACAGAGTGAGACCCTATCTCTAAAAAAAAGGGAGGAAGGAAAGGAGGAATGGTGGGAGGGAAAAGAAAAGGAAGGAAGGAAGGGAAGGGGGAAGAAACACAATGAAAAATAAAAAGGCAGGACAAGGCTAGAAAAAAAAAATCACTGTAGCTGAACCCTCTTCCCTGTGTCCTGCCAATACTCTTTTGTCTAGGTAGAGAAGGAGAGGGACATTCTAGGTGGGTGGAACAGCATGCACAAATAATGGAGGAATAATGAGAAATTCAACATGGCTATAAAAGGTGGGGATAAGACCCTAGAGTACCAAGGTGTAGTACCCTCACTCTGGGGACACCAAAAAGACATCTGGGCAGGGAAGGTGGACTAGAAGGTAAGAAACCAAAGACACGAGGCCAAAGAGGAAAGTAGAGCCATAGTTCCAAAAGGAAGCTCTGAGTCCTAAGTTGGGCTAGGGCAGGGGTCCTCAAACTTTTTAAACAGGGGGCCAGTTCACTGTCTCTCAGACCGTTGGAGGGCCAGACTGCGGGCCCTCGGATGAGTTGGCTGCTAAGCAGGACAGGCAGCGGTGGCAAAAACACCCAGCAGGCCAGATAAATGTCCTAGGAGGGCTGCATGTGGCCCACAGGCTGTAGTTTGAGGACACCTGGGCTAGGGCAAACCTCTCTTCCGCCTTTCATTTCAGCCTAACTCCATCAATGTCATGACTGTGTTGGAAATAGATAAATGGGAAATTGGAAGCCTCAGAGAGAAAAGAAGACTGAGATGCAGAAATAGAGAGAGGAAAGAGGGAGCAAGAGGCCAGGGACCTGGCTTCCCACATCCATCTCATTGTGGCCTCCACCTTTTCTCTCTCTTCTCACTTCTCCCTGCAAGGCAGCTGAATCCTCCAAACCTAATATCAACCCTACATTCACACACATGCTCCAAACACTGAAATTCTGAAACTAAACTCTCTTTCCACAAGGAAATCCCTACATCTAACTACCCCTAGGAGCTGAACCCCAAATGTATCGCTAAACCACTAACATCTTCTTAGCTAAATCCCTCAATCTGGCCAGTTGTGATGGCTCATGCCTATAACCCCAGCACTGTGGGAGGCTGCTGTGGAAGGATTCCTGGAGTTCAAGAGTTTGAGGCTGCAGTAAGTTATGATCGTGCCACCGCACTCTAGCCTGTGTGACAGAGTATGACTCTGTCTCTTAAAAAAAAAACTTTCCTGAATCTCACCACCCCAGAACAGTGACCACTCTTGAATAAAACTCTACCCCCACCCTGCACAAACTCCAGCAACTAAACCCTTTGACATAGTTTTAAAATACATCTACAAATTCTTTGATACTCTTCTCTTTGAAATGTGACATTTAATTCCCCTTACCTTGACGTAGTGATCTGCAATAATTGACTTGCATCTAATAATAAGTAGGATATTATAGAAAAGACAGAGTTTAACTTCTGAATCTAGAACATAACAAAAAAAAATAGGGCTCTGTCTATCTGTCTCTATCTCTGATCATCCCTTCTGTGAGAATTCAACTGCTGTGTCACCAAGATACTCAAGCAAGCAGAGGTCCAAGAGGTGAGTAAGTGAGGCCTCCTGCAAACAATCAGCAGAACTTGCCAGCCATTTGAGGGCGCCATTTTGGAAGTGGATCCTGCAGCCCTAGTCAAGCTTTCTGAGGACTGCAGCTCTGACTAATGGTCTGACAGCAACTGCATGAGGGACCATAAGCCAGAACCACCCAGCTATGCTGATCCTAGATTCCTGACTCTCAGAAGCTTTGTGAGATAATAATGTTAATCATGGTTTTAAGCCACTAATTTTTGGAGATGTTTGTTATGCAGCAATAGACAACTAATATACCCCTGAATCTTACTGTCCCCCAACAGCTAAACCCCTGAATCTTAACTTTTGAATCTTAACTCTTCCCATACTTAGACAACTAAATCCTTTGAATCTAATACTGATCCACCCCCCCAAAAAAATCTAATATGCATTCATTCATTCTTGTTATTGATACTTGAAACCCTGACATACATAGAACTATATAAAGGTCTTGGAATGAATACGAAGCTTATTACCTTGCTGGAAGTCCGTCCGCCCACACCCTCGGATCAGCAGGGCATCTCCAGTGAAGGCCATGCTGTGGTCATTCAGAACAAAGGTGACACAGCCTGGGGTGTGGCCAGGGCTGGCCCGTGTCTCCAAGGTCTAGGGGGGATGGAGGAATACAGAGATAGTCACCAACATTTCTCGAAGATGAAACTGGCCCAGAAACCCCACTCTACCCCAGGGTCAAATCTAGATAAACTTTTTGGTAAAAAATGAATGCTCCAACCTTATCCCAGAGTAAACTCTAAATGCACTAAAGACTTAAATACAATAAAATAAAACCTTAAAACTGTGACAACAACAATACCAATAAAAATACAAATGAATATCTGATGTCTGGTTAGGAAAGAAATGTTAAATGTGATTCCTGGGCCAAGCACAGTGACTCACACCTGAAATCCTAGTATTCTGGGAGTCCAGGTGGATGTATCACCTGAGCTCAGGAGTTTAAGACCAGCCTGAGCAAGAGCAAGACCCCATCTCTACTAAAAACAGAAAAACTAGGTGAGCGTTGTAGTGGGCACCTGTAGCTCCTGCTACTTGGGAGGCTGAGGCAAGAAGATCACATGTGCCTAAGAGTTTGAGGTTGCTGTGAACTATGATGCCACAGCATTCCACCAAGGATGACAAAATGAGACTGTCTCAAAAAAAAAAAAAAAAAGGTGATCCCTAAGTCTAAATCATTAAGGAAATGATTAATGGTTTGGTTTTAAATCAATGAAGTTTCTTAATGGCAAAAACTCCATAAACAAATTTCTTTTTTGCTTTTTGAGACACAGTCTCACTCTGTCACTCTGAGTAGAGTGCCCTGTGTAGAGCTATGGGTAGCATCATAGCTCACAACAACCTCAAACCCCTGGGCTCAAGAGACCCTCTTGCCTCAACCTCCCAAGTAATTGGGACTATAGGTGCCCACCACAATGCCTGCCTAGTTTTTTTATTTTTAGTAGAAATGGCATCTCACTCTTGCTCAGGCTAGTCTGGAGCTTCTGATCTCAAGAGATCCTCCTGCCTTAGCCTCCCAGAGTGCTAGGATTACAGGTGTGAGCTACCATACTCCACCAACAAAACTTAAAGGAAACCAATATGCTAGAAAAATATATTTGTAATACCTATATACCCTACAGTGGGCACTATACTCAATATATGTACAAATCTTACAAATCAATAAGAAAAAGAAAAGCAAATTAATATATAATAGAACACCAAATAGTCATTAAAAGTAATATTGCTGAAATAAAACTTGATGCTTTATACAAATATATAGTGACCCAAAAAGTGCTTAATATCCAATAAGGGCAAAAACCATGTTGCAAAGCAATATACCCAGTGGGATCTTTTTTAAAAATTTTATTCATTAACTCTAAATATAGGCTCAGCGCCTGTGGCTCAAGTGGCTAGGGCACCAGCCGCACCTAAGGTGGCAGGTTCGAATCCAGCCTGGGCCCGCCAAACAACAATGATGGCTGTAACCAAAAAAAAAAAAAAAAATAGTCAGGCGTTGTGGCAGGCGCCTGTGGTCCCAGCTACTTGGGAGGCAGAGGCAGGAGACTAGCTTGAGCCCAGGAGTTGGAGGTTGCTGTGAGCTGTGAGCTGTGAGGCCATGGTACTCTACCCAAGGGGACAGCTTGAGGCTCTGTCTCAAAAAAACAAACAAACAAAAAAAACCTCTAAATATATACAGTGTGACCAGCCTGAGAAAAATTGAGACTCCATCTCTACCAAACATAGAAAAAGTAAGGCAAGAGGATTGCTTGAGCCCAAGAGTTAGAGGTTGCTGTGAGCTATGATGGCACAGCACTCTACGCAGGGTGACAGCTTAAGACTCTGTGGGGCGGGGGGGGGAGGGGTGGAACGAGGAGGGCAGGGAATCTGAGTTAGAAGATCAAAAACCTCAGAGACAGCCAAGTGTGGTGATGCATGCCTGCAGTCTTAGCTCCTGGAGGGGCTGAGGCAGGAAGATCACTTGAGGCCAGGAGTTTGAGCACAGCCTGGGCAACAGGAGACCCCTGGGCAATGGGAGACCCCATTTCTAGTAACAAAAACAAATTATGAAGTGTAAATAACCATAATACAGGGTGTCCATAAAGTTCGTGTACAATTTAAAATAGAGAACTAGACAACTATTTTAAATTGCATATGAACTTTATTGACACCCTGTATACAAACAGTACCTAAGCATTAATAATTCCCAAAAGAAAAGTAGGTAAAGCAAAAGAACAGGCAGTTCACAGAAGAGGAAAAAATAGTTAAAACCACCTGAAAAGATGTTCAACCTCCCTCAAAAGGAAAGGAGGGAGAGATTTAAATTTAGAAAGCCTTTGTTTTTACCTAGGAGATTGGCAACTGTCAGAGTTGCTTAGTGTGTTTGAGGCAAGCCCTTTTATTTCCTGGGGTGTGGGTACAACTTAGTGTTGTCCTTTTGAAGAGCAACTTTGCAGATTTCTCACCACCTCAGATGTGCACATTTGATAACCTCTCAAAGCCACTTCTAAGACTCTGCTATTAAGAAATCCTGCCACACATGCAAAAAAGGTACCCACACAGGAAGTCTTTGTTATTTAAATCCCCACACTCAGCTCCAGGGAAGTGAGAGTGTCAGAAAAAATTATTACCCTAATGATCTAACAACCACTGACAAGATCAGTATCCTCTCACATATCCCTCCTCCTCTCTCAATGGAGGCCCCTCCTATCAACTAGCATCTTTGTCCAGGTCAGTCATGTTCTGATTATCTAAGGGTACCATATGCAGACCCAGTTTACATTCCTTCCTTCTTACCTCACAGATCTCCAGTTTGGTTCTGGGCATTAATGTGCAAGCCAAGAACTTTCTCAGCCTCCCTGAAGCTTGGGTAGGCTCTCATGCAGTTCTCTGGTCAGTGAAATCTCAATACATCTCCCAAGGATTTCTGGGAAAACTTTTCTCTTCCTTCTAAAAGGAACTGGCACCACTCCTTTCCCTTCATTTGGCTTTGAACGCAAGGAGTGATAGCTGGGGCTACAGCAGCCATCTTGCAACCATGAAGGAAAAGCTAAGAGACTCCCACAAATAATAGTGCTGCCCAATTAAAAGTAGCAACTACCTTCATCCAAATCTCTTGTTATAGTAGAAAATTATACTCTTATTTATTTAAGCCACCACATGTTTTTTTCATATCTTGGTGTGCTAGAGGAACAGCAGGAGCTGGAGTGAAGCAAGAATGAGTGGCAAGATATGACAGAAAGATAACGATAGGCTCAGATCCAGCAAAGTGAGGATGAAACCATGGGAGGACTTAAGCCAAGATGTGACCAGATCAATTATCTGTGTTTTTAAAAATCCAACATTGGTTCACCTGATTTAAGATTATGACATTGCCATATGGTGGGTAGGAGGGAGAATGGTCTTTTTAATAGCATTCTGGGTCCACTGGATATCTATTTGGAAAGGAAAAGATTACCTTGATCGCTACCTCATACCATACACAAAAATAAATTCTCAATGAACTACAGATCGAAATATAAAAAACAAAACAACAAAGCTCCTAGAGAAAAACAGAACAACACTGTGCCTTAAAGTAGGCAAAGATTTCCTTCTTTTTTTTTTTTTGAGACAGAGCCTCAAGCTATCCCCCTGGGTAGAGTGCCACAGCTCACAGCAACCTCTAACTCCTAGGCTCAAGGGAGTCTCCTGCCTCTGCCTCCCAAGTAGCTGGGACCACAGGCGCCCGCCACAATGCCCGGCTACTTTTTGGTTACAGCCATCATTGTTGTTTTGGTGGGCCCGGGCTGGATTCAAACTTGCCACCTTAGGTGTATGTGGCTGGCACCTTAGCCACTTGAGCCACAGGCGCCAAGCTGCAAAGATTTCTTTAGCACAAAAAGTGTTAATTAGAGCTGTAATTCATTACAGCTAGAATGAATACACTGGACTATATTAAACTTAAAAACTTCTGTTCCTATTATTTCTTAGCCTTTAGTGAATTAAAAAAAAATTCTGTTCATAGATGGTGGAAAAGTATTTACAAATATATATAATATCCCTCTTAACTGCAAGAGATATATTCCAGAACTTGCCAGTGAATGTCTGAAACCTCAGATAGTATCAAACCCTATATACAGGATATCCATAAAGTGGTGGCAATTTACTATGTTAAACTATTTTAAATTGCACATGAACTTTATGTCCATCCTGTATACTATGTTTTTTGCTCTGATAACTAAGAGGGCTACTAAGATTAACAGGCAGGTAACATATTCATGTACAGTGTGGATATACTGGACAAAGGGATGGTTCACATCCTGAGTGGGATGGAGCAAGATGGTGCCAAGATCTCATCATCCTGCCCAGATTGGTATGGAATTTAAAACTCATGATTGTTTATTTCTGGAATTTTCCATTGAATATTTTCAATATTTTCAAGCTGAAGTGGACTGTGAGGAACTGAAACTTATAGAAAGTGAAACCATGGATAAAGGGGGACTATTGTATCCAACAAAGTTCTTGGATCTAGGGTGGGGCCTATGGCTCAGTGAGTAGGGCACTGGCCCCATATACCGAGGGTGGTGGGTTCAAACCCGGCCCTGGCCAAACTCCAACAAAAAAATAGTTGGGCGTTGTGGCAGGTGCCTGTAGTCCCAGCTACTCGGGAGGCTGAGGCAAGAGAATCACCTAAGCCTAAGAGCTGGACGTTGCTGTGAACTGTGATGCCACGGTACTCTACCAAGAGTGACAAAGTGAGACCCTTTTGCTAAAAAATAAAAAGTTCTTGTATCTATAATATAAAAGATCACCTACAAATTACCTATAAAAGAACATAGATTACATACTAGAAAAATTAGTAAGGACTTGAAAAAACGCTTTACAAATAGAACACATAAAAAGCTGCTCAATTTCATCTATCCACATGGAAATAAAAGTAAAACCACAACAGGATACCACTATACAACACCAGAATGGCTAGAATGAAAGAAGGATGTAAGGGAACTGAAACTCTCATATATAGTGATGGGAGGGTACATACAAAACTACTGGCTTGGGGGAAGTGGGGGTGGGCACCTGTGGCTCAAAGGAGTAGGGCGCCGGCCCCATATGCCAGAGGTGGCAGGTTCAAATCCAGCCCCAGTCAAAAAAAATCAAAACTACTGGCTCACCTCTTGCTATACAGATGGACCTCCCAACTCATGATGGTTCAACTTCTGATTTTTCAACTTTATAATGGTATATGCTTTTGTTTTTCACTTTTAGTATAGTGGTCAATAAATTATATGAGATATTCAATACCTTATTACACATGTGCTTAGGTGATTTTGCCCAATGGAAGGCTATTGTAAGTGTTCTGAGCACACTTAAGGTAGGCTGGGCTAAACTGGGATGTTCAGTAGGTTAGGTACACTAAATGTATTTTCACTCAAAAACAAACCAAAAAAAAAAAAAAAAGCTGGGCATGGTAGCTCATGCCTGCAATCCTAGCACTCTAGGAGGCTGAGGCGGGTAGACTGCTTGTGCTCAGGAGTTAGAAATCAGCCTGAGCAAGAGTGAGATCCTGTGTCTACTAAAAATAAGAAAACTAGACAAGCATTGTGGCAGATGCCTACAGCCCCAGCAACTTGGGAGGCTGAGGCAAGAAAAGCTTTTAAGCCCAAGAGTTTGAGGTTGCTGTGAGCTAGGATGATGCCACAGCGCTCTACCAGAGTGAGAGAGTGAGACTCTGTCTAAAAAAAAAAAAAGAAAGAAAAGAAAAGAAATGCATTTTCAACTTATGATATTTTCAATGTGTGATGGGTCTATTGGGATGTAACGCCATCATAAGTATGCTCTGTACACCCAACAGAAATGCATACAGATGTTCACAAAGTCATGCGTTAGATTGTTCCTAGCAGTGCTATTTGTAACAGCAGAATAGATAAATAAATTGGGGTTCATTTGCATAATCAAAAATGACACCGAATGACTAGTAATAACTACACAGGACAGCATGGGTGAAGCTCAGCGGTTGAGCGAAATGGACCAGGCACAAAGAGTGGAGTGCAGTACAGTAAAGGAGAAGGGAGTGGAATAGAGTGGAGTGGAAGAAGTGGGATGCAATAGGGTGGATCCGAACCTCAGAGTGCCTGTTTCACACTAAGGGGAAGCGTTGTGTCCTGAAGCTAAGGTTTCAGTTCTGAATTTAGATGTTCTTCCCTCTCCCTGTGATATCTTACCTGGTTGCTAAGTTCCCTCAAATAGAATAAAACCAAAGAAATCTTGGAGAAGACATTTTCTTTCTTTTTTGAGACAGTCTTACTATGTTGCCCATGATACAATGCCATGGCGTCACAGCTCACAGCAAACTCCAACTCTTGGGCTTAAGCAGTTCTCTTCTTTGTTTTTTTTTTGAGACAGAGTCTCAAGCTGTCACCCTGGGTAGAGTGCTGTAGCCTCACAGCTCATAGCAACCTCTAACTCTTGGGCTTCAGTGATTCTCTTGCCTCAGCCTCCCAAGTAGCTGGGACTACAGGCACTTGCCACAAAGCCTGACTATTTTTTTGGTTGTAGTTGTTATTGTTGTTTGGGAGGCCCAGGTTGGATTTGAACCCGTCAGCTCTGGCGTATGTGGCTAGCGCCCTAGCTGCTGAGTTACAGGGGCTGAGCCAAGAAGACACATTATAATTAAACTTCTGAAAACTAAAGACAAAAAAAAAAAAAACCCAAACTTGAAACTAGGTCAGATGCAGTATAGCTGATTTAGAGGGTTAATAATAACTTCACAAGTGGTTCTTCCTACAAAGTTATGCTGGCTGGTTTCATAAAAGGAATTTGGAAACTTTTCTTCTATCTCTACACACTGAAATGCTTTATATAGCACTGGAGTTATTGCTTCTGTAAAGACTACGTGGGTTCACTGTGGGCCTGGTGATTTCTTTTTCCTTCTTGCACATCTTTAATAAGGGACCACCAACCCAATCTAGATGACAAACCTTTCTACCACCTCCAGAAGTTTCTTCATGCCTCTTTGCTCTCTATCCTGCTGCCATCCTTATCCCCAGACACCCACTGACTTGCTTTCTGCTATTATAGATCAGCTTGAATGGTCTACAGTTTTATGTAATTGGAATCAGTTAAAAAAAAAAAAAAAGAAGAAAGAAAGAAAAAAGAAAAAGAAGTCTCTGGAGCTAGATGGCATGGGTTCTAATCTTGGCTCCATTAGTATTAACTACATGGCCTTGAATAAGTTATTTCACCCCTCCAAGCCTGTCTGCTCAATTTGCACAATGGGACTGACTCCACCTTATTAGGGCTGCTAGAAAGATTAGATTATTTCATATATGTAAAGCACTCAGCACACAATGCTATGTAATAAAAAGAATAATGTTTTAAAATTTGAAAAATTACTGATCTAGTAGAGCCGCAAGGACTCCTGGGTTTAAATCCAGTGGCTCAGCCACTTCCTTACTGTGTGATTTGGGGGCAAGTCACTTTCCTTCTCTGTGCTTCCTTACCTGTGAAATGGGAAAAATAATTCTGATCTCACCATGTGCTTATGAAGTTCAGTGAGATCTATCACACTTGTTGGAAAAGACAATGGAGGCCCAAGAGCCAGATTCATCCCACAGAACTGTCCTGTCTAGATTGCTTAGAAGTTATGAGAAGTCTTAATTTGTTGTTTACCCTTTAAAAAGTGAGAGATTTCTCAAAAATATATACTTTCAACTTTTATTTATTTATTTATTTATTTTTGAGACAGAGCTTCAAGCTGTTGCCCTGGGTAGAGTGCCATGGCATCATAGCTCACAGCAACCTTCCAGTTCCTGGGCTTAGAGGTGATTCTCTTGCCTCAGCCTCCCAAGTAGCTGGAACTACAGGCGCCCGCCACAACATCTGGCTATGTTTTGGTTATAGTTGTCATTGTTGTTTGGCAGGCCTGGGCTGGATTCAAACCCACCAGCTCTGGTGTATGTGGCTGGTGTCTTAGTGCTTAGTGCTTAGTGCTTGGGCTACAGGTGCTGAGCCTCAACTTTGATTTTAAGAAAAGAAAAAGAAGGGCTGGGAGCAGTGGCTCACGCCTATGATTCCAGCACTCTGGGAGGCTGAGGCAGGTGGCTTGCCAAGTTCATAGGCTGGAGACAAGCCTGAGCCAAAGCAAGACCCTGTCTCTAAAAATAGCCGAGCATTGTGGGGGGTGCCTATAGTCCCAGCTACTTGGGAGGCTGAGGCAAGAGAATAGCTTGAGCCCAAAGAGTTTGAGATTAATGTGAGCTATGACGCCACAGCACTCTACCAAGGGCAACAAAGAGAACCTCTCTCAAAGAAGAAAAAGAAGGCTTGGCAATAGATGGACTACACTCCTAAACACAAATAATTAACTTGAATTATGCAATGAACAGATGAGGCATGAACTTCAAAATCTGTCACAGACCCCAGCATTCCATGTAGCCCAGTGCCAAATGTCAGTTGCTGTCTACCGGGTGTCCCAAAAGTCACCCATAAAGTTGCCGTACACAGGGAAAATGGGAAATTATAGATAAATGTATTTTTATTTACAAAAAAATCATTACAAAATTTTACAAAATATTCTCTACATGGCTGGGCACAGTGGCTCACTCCTGTAATCCTAGTACTCCGAGAGCCAAAGTGCATAGATTGCTTAAGCTCAGGAGTTCAAGACTAGCCTGAGCAACAGCAAGAGCCTATCCCTCCTGAAAATAGAAAACCTAGCAGGCACTGTGATGAGCACCCATAGCTCTAGCTCCTCAGGAGGCTGAGGCAAAAGGGTTACTTGAATCCAGGAGTTTGGCATTGCGGTGACCTAACTGAGGCCATGATACTCTAGCCCAGGCTACAGAGTGAGATTCTGTCTCCAAAAAAAAAAAAAAAACCTCCACATGCCACCTCTTTTAAATTTTTTTAATGAACATTTCGTAAATAAAGGTACATTTTGCTATGATTTCCCATCTTCCCTATGTGTGGTGACCTTAGGAACATCCTGTGTTACTTCACTTGTGCACTTGGTTCTCCGAGAATACAGTTAGGAAGGACAGCAAACATTTCAATCAAAACAGAGTCTTGTGAAAGCTACATGTTCCAACAACAAAAAGTGGGGGGGAGGCATATTTCTCTGTGGCAACAAACCCCCATAGTGTCAAGAATGAATGCTTTTGCCTGGAACTGACCACATGCCTGGCAGTGTTCTGAACACCTTTCATGGCTTTACTCGTTTAATCCTCACAATCCCCAAGGATCATCAGTATTGTACCCATTTTTATAGAAGGAAAACTGGCCCCAGAGGGCTGAAATACTTGCTCCAGGTCATACAGCAGGAAGTGACAGAAAACTTTGTTCACTTGCCCAGCCTCTGTGGGCATTCAAGGTTGTGATCTTTGTATATCAGGGCTCAGTAGTTGCTATTATCATTCTGTATTATCAAAAAGGAGGGGCTTGGCTCGGCACCTGTGGCTCAAGTGGCTAAGGCGACAGCCACATAACAACAGAGCTGGCGGATTCGAATCCAGCCCGGATCTGCCAAACAACAATGACAACTACAACCAAAAAATAGCCGGGTGTTGTGGAGGGTGCCTTAGTCCCAGCTACTTGGGAGGCTGAGGCAAGAGAATGGCTTAAGCCCAGGAATTGGAAGCTCACATCCACAGCTGTGAGCCATGATGCCATGGCACTCTACTAGGGCGACAGCTTGAGGCTCTGTCTCAAAAAAAGAAAGAAAGGAAAGGAGATGGGGTGGTCAGAAAGAGAACTCTGGCCTTCCTTAGACTCTGAGGAGAAGACCCACATTCTTTTGGTGGCAGGTGAGAGGGTTTCATCTCTGAGAGAAGAAACCCCAGGCACCAACCTTACAGTAGGGCCATTGGTTTTAAATTTTCCCTCTGTTATGTGGAGAGCTAAAAACTTTGCTGATTAAGAACATGGCTCCTGAAGCGAGCTGGCCTGAGTTCAAATCCTGGTTCCCTCATTTCCAAGCTAGGAGAACCCTGAATGTGCTTTGGCTCTCAAAATAAGGGAAGGGAAGAGATGATATTTGACTCTGAAAATTCTTCAAGATAAACACTGAGAAAATTCACTCATGGAGCTTTTCATGAAACCTGGTGAGAAGTAAACACTCAATGTTTGTTACCTATTATTAAATTATTGTGACTAGCTAATACAAAAACATTTGCAATCTACTTGATTCTACAGGAAAGAGGAGTTTTACACTTTGGGAGGCCGAGGCAAGTGGATTGCTTAAGCTTAGGACCCGATCTCTACTAAAACTAGAAAAAACTAGCTAGGCATTGTGGCAGGTAGCTGTAGTCCCAGCTACACAGGAAACTGAGGCAAGAGGATCACCTGAGCCTGAGTTTGAGGTTGCTGTAGCACTCTACCTAGGGTGATAGAGTGAGACTCTCCAAAAAAAAAAAAAAAAAGAGGAAAGAGGAGTTTTAGGAGCACAAGTTAAATGACATTTCATGAGGAAATAATCAAGTACATCCAGAATGCAGGACAGGCTAGGAAGCTTCAAAAGCCAATGTCGTGGGACAAAAGAATATCAAACTTTTCTAGATCAAAAGAGAGTTTAAAAAACTAAATTAATTTAAAATAAAATTTTAAAAAATACAAAAAAGAGAAAGAAAAAATACACTAATGTACACACATGCAACTAAATAGCCAGAACCACCACATACCATGTATGTGGGTCCTGGGTCCTAAAACCAGCTACAAAAATTATTCTGGGGAAATCAGAGGAATCTGAACACAGCCAGGCTGCCTATTTAATAATGACATAAAACTATTGCACATTTTTTTTTTGAGACGGAGCCTCAAGCTATCCCCCTGGGTAGAGTGCCATGGCATCACAGCTCACAGCAACCTCCAACTCCTGGGCTCAAGTGAGTCTCCTGCCTCAGCCTCCCAAGTAGCTGGGACTACAGGCGCCCGCCACA
>CAUYTI010117455.1:0-54363 GCA_963575145.1 Galago senegalensis | reverse complement strand
AAAAAATGGCCAGGCATTGTGGCGGGCACCTGTAGTCCCAGCTACTTGGGAGGCTGAGGCAGGAGACTCTCTTGAGCCCAGGAGTTGGAGGTTGCTGTGAGCGTGATGCCATGGCACTCTACCCAGGGGGATAGCTTGAGGCTCCCTCTCAAAAAAAAAAAAAAAAAAAAAAAAACAAACTCTGAGAAAGTTAGAACCGCTTAACTCATGATCTCACGGTCTGGCTCCTGTTCCTTACTATGAGGTAGCAGACAGTGCATGATAGTGATACAATGGAGGTACAGAGCCAAGATGAGTGTACAGAGGTTGGGCACTGGGAGGCTTCTGGGAGACGTACGTTAGTCCCCCATTTCCCCCATCCACAGTTTTCACTGCCTGAGGTTTCAGTTACCTGTGGTCAGCTACAGTCCCAGAAAACCATGGTCCCGGATAACCTGAAAGCAGTGACCCTCACAAGGTAATACAGAAGGTCAGTAGCCTGATGCTGCGTCACAGTGCCTCTGTCATTCCCTTCACCTCGGCGTACATGGAGGCATTATTTCTCACGCCACAACAAGGGAAATATGGTATAATAAGATTTTGAGAGGAACCACACATGTAGCTTTTTTTTTTTTGAGACAGAGCCTCAAGCTATCCCCCTGGGCAGAGTGCCATGGCACCACAGCTCACAGCAACCTCCAACTCCTGGGCTCAAGCGAGTCTCCAGCCTCCGCCTCCCAAGTAGCTGGGACCACAGGTGCCTGCCACAACGCCCGGCTATTTTTTGGTTGCAGCCGTCATTGTTGTTTAGCGGGCCCGGGCTGGGGATTCGAACCCGCCACCTTAGGTGTACGTGGCTGGTGCCTTAGCCACTTGAGCCACAGGTGCTGAGCCACACACATGTAGCTTTTATTGCGGTGTATTCTAATCGTTTTACTATTCATCTCTTACTATGCCTAATTCATAAATGAAGATTTATCATAAGTATGTATAGGATAGAACATGGTGTAGATGGAGTTTGGTACTATCTGTGGTTTCAAGCATCCACTGAGAGTCTTGGAACATGCTTCCCTTTCATAAGGGAGGACTCCCGTAAGACCAGCTGGGGTGAGACATGATCTCATTTGGGTGCACAAGAGAAGGGTCTCACTTGAGGCCATGAAAAGATGGAAAAGCAAGTGTGTGGGAACAAGCAGTCAGCTATGGGACAGGTGAGACATTCTGCAGGAACAAGAGTGCAGGTGAGACTGGCCGGGTGGGAGCAGAATATGCAGATAGACATTCTTTTGAATCAATGAGATGGAACGCTCTCCTGTGACTGGTGGCTGTGACTGGTGGCTTCCCGCAGTTTTGCACGGTGCATTTGATGTAGGAGAAATTCTGTTTCAAAAGTAGACTTCGGGTTGGCTTCAAGAGATCAGAAGTATGACACTTCGTTTATTTGTGTTGGCAAAGCAGTGAGGCTCTTTTCTAGAGCTCTGTGAACATACATTCATCTGTCCTTCCCTATGCACTCGCCCTTGAACTTCCTGTCTACCCGGCATTGTGGGGGAGGCAGAAGTGGTACCCTCAGGACAGTATCTATGGTCTGGATAGGTGTTAGGGTATAAATGAGTTCCTAGGGAGGAATGAGTTGGGAAAGGTCAGTGGCAAGCCGATCAGGGAGGACCTTGTATCTCAGGCTGAGAGGTTCTCATGTGCAATATTTTGGTTGAGTAAAAAGCAAATGCCTGGCTCAGCCCTTGTGGCTCAAGCAGCTAAGGCTCCAGCCACATACACCTGAGCTGGTGGATTTGAATCCAGCCCGGGCCGCCAAACAACAATGACAGCTACAACTAAAAAATATCCAGGTGTTGTGGCAGGCGCCTGTAGTCCCAGCTACTTGGGAGACTGAGGCAGGAGACTCGCTTGAGCAACCCCCAGGAGTTGGAGGTTGCTGTGAACTGTGATGCTGTAGCACTCTACCCAGGGGAACAACTTGAGGCTTTGTCTCAAAAAAAAGAAAGAAAGCTAATGCTGGAGAATTAGATGTTTAGCAGTGGATCAAGTGCCCTTCTCACATGCTGAGTTCCTCCACCCAGGAAATACTTAAACTGAAGGCTGTTCATGCATGTTGGAGAGGGATTTGTGCAGAGGGTTATGGGTCGGTGAGATTGCATTCATATAATGCAGCATGATGGGAAAAGGACCAGACCAGAAATCAAGAGACAGTGTCTGATCCCAACTCGGCCTCCAGTCAGCTGGGGCCATGGATGAGCAAAGAAAGGTTTGAATTCCCTTTTCTGGGCTTCCATTTCCCTGTTTCTGTATCAGGTACAAGGGCTAAATAAGTAGTCCCTAAGTCTGGCACCTGGAAGCTTGTTAAAAGTACAAATGCTTAGCCTGTTGCCCCAGTTTTCAGAGTTGGGTCTGGGCGGCCCCCAGAGCATCTGAATTTTTACTAACATCCCACGTGATGGTGCTGATTAGCCAAATATGGGAAACTGGACTAAAGGGTCACTAAGTTCCTCTAAGAATTGTGTCTCTGCTATGATGTGGTATCTCTGTCCTCAAGAAGCTGGCAAATGAGTTGGGCATGGTGGCTCATGCCTGTAATCCCAGCACTCTGGGAGGTTGAG
The DNA here is from genome assembly GCA_963575145.1 of Galago senegalensis. Lineage (NCBI taxonomy): Eukaryota > Metazoa > Chordata > Mammalia > Primates > Galagidae > Galago > Galago senegalensis. Next base: position 51,766 of record CAUYTI010117455.1, on the reverse strand, counting down.
GTGGGTAGATTGCTTGGGCTCAGGAGTTTTAAGACCAGCCTGAGCAAGAGTGAGACCCTGTCTCTACTAAAAGTAGAAAAGTTAACTGGGTATCTGAGGCAAGAGGATCACTTCACTTGAGCTTTATCCAGGGTGAGAGTGAGACTCTGCCTCAGAAAACAAAAAGACAAGCACAACAACCCCCCCCCCCTTTTTTTTACCACTAGTAATGACCACAGGATAGCTAACATTTATTGCGTGCTTATTATGTGTCAGGTACTAATTTTTTTTTTTTCTTAGAGACAGTTTCACTTTGTTGCCCTCAGTCGAGTGCTGTGGCGTCACAGCTCACAGCAACCTCCAGCTCCTGGGCTTAGGCCATTCTCTTGCCTCAGCCTTCCGAGTAGCTGGGACTACAGGTGCCCACAACAATGCCTGGCTATTTTTTTGTTGCAGTTTGGCTGGGGCTGGGTTTGAACCCACCACCCTTGGTGTATGGGGCTGGCGCCCTTCCCACTGAGCCACAGGTGCTGCCCCAGGTACTAATTCTGTTTCACAGATTATCTCTGTTACCTTTTACAAATACTTTGAGAGAGGTACTGTTAAGTCCATTTTATAGATAGGAAACTGAGGCTCAAAGAGGTCAAAGAACTTTGTCAAAGCCATACAGCTCTGACACTATGATAAAGATGGGGATATTGGGCAGCACCTGTGGCTCAAAAGGGCAGGGCTCTGGTCCCATATGCTGGAGGTGGGGGTTCAAACTCAGCCCCGGCCAAAAAAAAATAAAAAATAAAAAGATGGGAGCATTTGGGGAACATTTGGGTAAGTAAGAAATTGAGCTCAGCTTCAAGGGGTGCACAGGGATTAGCTAAGGCTGTTTCCAAGTGTGGTCCTGGACAGTGGGGTCAGCGTCACCTGGGAACTGGTTTAGAATGCAAATACTTGGCCTCCACCCTAGAATTACTAAGTCGGAAAACAAGAGTAGGGCCCAGCAACCACGTGATTCAGATGCGGGCTAAAGTTAGAGAATTGTTGAGCTAAGGTGAAGGGAGGACATTCCAGAGGGGGATAACTGTGGAGACCTGGAAGGGTGGGGTTACAGACTGCCCATCTCTGCCTTTCCCTGTGGTGAAATAGCGGTCTGGTGCGCCACTGCAGATATCCACAAGGGGGCGCTGTGGGCACAGGCTAGGACGAGGCCCGCTTTGTTGTCAAGGTGGGCTACCCCTTGTGAAAGCATGAAAAAAGCCTGATGCCAGATCAACTGGCGCGGTCACTCTTTCTTCTTAGAGAAGGTCTAATGGGGGTGGTAATCTTGTTTATAGGAAGCTGAACCTGGAAGGCTTACTGCTGTCAGCATGTGCATGGTGCTGTCTGCCCGTCCGGGCGGTGGGGTCTCTGCAGGACTGGTACAAACAACCCTCCCCTTTTGTAGCTGCTCAGACAGGCAGCTTGTCATTTCCTTTGGGGGGGGGGGAGCAGAACGCTAGAACCCCAGCAGCCTGATTCTGGTTCCACATTCTCCCTACAGTGCCATGCCTCTGTCCTGTGCTTTGACAAGCTTGGGTGGAGGCCCCAGTGCTGGGTGCCAGGATGGGTCTCGAAACCTCAGCTCTGCCCCACCACACTCAGATTTCTGGAAAGTCCCCTTCCTAGCTGTAGGGTGAAGGAATGATTCCGAGAAGGTGGCTGTCTGTGTCTCTTTCTCTCCATGTGTAAAATCGTGTCCTGGGAGTTGAGGAAGAGGCAGCCTTGTGCTTCTCCAGGGCCTGGGATTGTAGGGAAGCTGTGAGCCTGCTGCATGACATCCGTCTCCTGCGGCCACTTAACTAAGCGTTTCCAAGGACTTGGTGTGAGGCAGTCAGGTAGAGCCAATCAAACCGGATTTTTAAAAAAGTCCAAATCTTCAGGGCAGTGCCTGTGGCTCAAAGGAGTAGGGTATTGGCCCCATATGCTGGAGGTGGTGGGTTCAAATCCGGCCCCAGCCAAAAACTGCAAAAACAAAATTTTTTTTTTCCAACTCTTCAGACATCCAGGATTTGCTTCTACAGATTTCCACTCTGTGCTGCTTGCAAGAGGGAAAAATTTATACCACGTTCTCCTCATCTCAGCTGCAGGGTGTATTTCTTCCAAAAATACTTTGCCTCAGAGGGGCTTCAATATCCATCTCGTTAATCTGGGGATTGGCACCCTACACTCACCATAACCATGGACCCGTGGAGCTGCCACTCTGCCTGGGCAGTAAGTGTCTGGAAATGCCTTCTCAGATGATCACATCTGTGGTCATACAGGGATTCAGAGGGCATCTGGTCCAGCTGTCTGCTGGGTCTTACTATCTACAGTGATATTCAGAGAGTTTGGTTAGGAATCGCCCACCCCACAGGGAAACCACCACTGAGCTACAGCTTTCCTTGGTGGAGCAAACACGTTCAACAAAGTGCCTTTTTCCTTCAGGCTTCTTGGAGAGGGAAAGGAAAGCTCTTCAAGTGATCTGGCCCCTCTAGAGCAGGCAGGGATAAAAGCCTCTTCTGCGCAAGGGTGAGGCTTCTGAGGCACAGAGAGTTTAGGTGACTTGTCCAAGTCCCTCAGCTCGTTCATGGTGGGGAAAGGAGTGAGCCTCAGGCCTCTTTACCTGGAGCTCACTGCCCTCCCTACCACAGGTGAGCCACCTGCCACTCGTGATGCTTCCTTACGCTTTCAGGGTTACAAACACCACAGTGTGGTCTGGGGACTGCTCCCTACCGTTCGGCTTGTTGCCTTGTGCTGTCTCACAGAGTCTGTCCTAGACAGAAACGTTCCCAGGGCTGCTGAGAGTTGAAACATCCACAGTGGTGCTCTCCAGTGGGCTTCGTGGTTGGTCTGGATGGTGTACCAGGTAGGAGGCCTTCTGTGGCGCCTCACTGGACACTCAGCTCACTCTGCCTTCTACGGTGAGGATGGTCATTAGCTGATGCAGGAAGCCCTCCAGGTGCTGAGGAGACGTCAGGGATGGTGGGTGCTGCCCTGCAGTGCTACGTTCCGGGGCTGAACTACTTCTCTCTCGGCTTTGCCATGCGGTGCTGGTGCCGTTCTGTGGGGCGGTTGCCAATCACAGTCGGGCTAACATTGCCTGGGTGAGGCAATGAATTCACATACGCTGTGAACTCTAAGGAGCTTAAATCAGGGTGGTGCAGGGGCGCCAATCAGGATCCCTGATCCCCGAAAGCGCCTTGCCCTGGTCCTGGGGCCTCTCAATTCCCTACGAAGGCCTGGTCAGAAGTCACCTGTGTTGTTTCTGCTCCTGTTCCACTGGCTGGGACTTAGTCTCCCGCAACACCTAGGAACTGTGAAGGAAGCTGGGAAATGTAGGCAGCTCTGGCCCCGGCAAATGTAGGGAGAACAGTTGTAGGGGACAGTGACCAGTCTTTGCCATAGCAGGAAGAAGCAAATGGATGCTTCATAGAGACCCTTTGAACAGAAGCCTCTCAAACAAAGGAGGAGTTTATTGGAAACTAAACTGTGGTCTAACAGAGCCAAAAGGTAGGTGGTGCCGGCAGTTGCCCTGGAATTGGGGCTGGGAAATCATTTCAGAACCAATCGGCTCTTCCTCATCCCCCCTCACCTTCCTCTCCTCTGAGTGTAGCCTGGCCCTCTGCCGGCTGGTTTTCTGGCTGCCTTTCTTTCCCAAGCCTACCACACCAGCCTCCCGCTTCTCCCCAGCCCAGGCGTCCAGTGACATCAGTTAGACCCTGCATTCGACTTAACACTTCTCAGGAACATGACATTGGTCCAGCCCAGGGGAAGGCCCCATCCTGGCCTTGCCAGCTCATGGAGCCGCCTCCCATGCAGTGGGGGCTGAGGGAGCATTTGTGGAGAGGGATAAAGATGGAGGGGCTGCTGGGGTGTCCTGTACAGCTGCTGTCCTGTTGCTGATACTTCTACCTTTTTCTCCTCCTTGTCACTCCCAGCCCACCTGAGGTTGCCACTTTGAAAAAAGAATGACAGCTTTACTGAGATATAGTTCACAGGCTGTATATAGTCACCCTTTTAAAAGTGTGCAGTCCAGTGGGTCTCTTCCCAGCAGTGCAGCCATCACCACTGCCTAATTTCTTTCTTTCTCACTCTCTTTTTTTGAGACAGAGTCTCACTATGTCACCCTCTGTAGAGTGCCATGGCTTCACATCTCACAGCAACCTCAAACTCTTGGGCTTAAGTGATTCTCTTGCCTCAGCCTCCCAAGTAACTGGGACCACAGGCGCTTGACACAACGCCAAGCTATTTTTTGTTACAGTTGTCATTGTTGTTTTAGCTGGCCCAGGCTGGGTTTGAACCCCCCAACTTAGGTGTATGTGGCTGGCGCCGTAACCACTGTGCTACGGGTGCTGAGCCACCACTGCCTAATTTCTGAACACTTTGATTGTGTCCAAGAGAAATCCTGTATCTGTTAACAGTCACTCCCTATTCCCCCAACCTCTTCCCTAGCCCTGGTCAACTGCTAATCTACTTTCCTCACTCTGTGGAGTTGCTATTCTGGACATTTCATATAAATAAACTCATGTAATATGTAGTTTTTTTGCCTTTTAATTTTTTTTTTTTTTTGAGACAGAGCCTTAAGCTGTTGCCCTGGGTAGAGTGCCATGGCATCACAGCTCACAGCAACCTCCAACTCCTGGGCTCAAGAGGGTCTGCTGCCTCCGCCTCCCAAGTAGCTAGGATTACAGGTGCCTGCCACAATGCCTGGCTATTTTTTGGTTGCAGCTGTCACTGTTGTTTGGTGGGCCTGGGCCAGATTCGAACCCGCCAGCTCAGGTGTATGTGGCTGGCGCCTTAGCTGCTTGAGCCATAGGTGCTGAGCCCTTTTAATTTTTTTGAGACGTCTCACTCTGTTGCCTTGGGTAGAGTGCTATGACATCATAGCCCACAGCAACTTCAAATTCCTGTGTTCAAGTGATTCTCTTGCCTCAGCCTCCCAAGTAGCTGGGACTTCAGACGCCTGCCACAAGGCCTGGCTACTTTATAGAGATGGAGTCTCACTCTTTCTCAGGCTGGTCTCCAATTCCTGAGCTCAGGAGATCAACCTGCCTTGGTGTCCCAGAGTGCTTGGATTATAGGCATGAGCCACCACGCCCAGCCACACTTCATTCCTTTTAATTACTGAGTAAGAACAGCCCATTGTATGAATTTACCACATTTTATTTAGCCATTCATCAGTCCATGTCGTTGGGTGGTTTCTATTTACTGGCTATCAGGGATAATTTGCAGCTATGAAAAATCATATACAAGTGGATGTTTTCATTTCTCTCGGATGTGTACCTCGGCATGGAACTGCCGGGTCCTATGGTAACTCGATGTGTTAACATTTGGAGAAACTGCCAGACGGTTTCTTGCAGAGGCAGTACCATTTTAAGTGCCCCCTCCCAGCAGGGTCTGAGCAGTCTAATTTCTCCACATCCTCTCCAACACTTGTATTATCTGTACTTTTGATTTTAGCCGTTCAAGTGGATGTGAAGTGGTATCTCATTATGTTTTTTTTTTTTTTTCTCTTGTTGAGACATCCATACTGGAGTGAAGTGGTGTGATCGTAGCCCACTGCAACCTCAAACTCCTGGGCTCTAGCAATCCTCTTGCTTCAGCCTATTGGGTAGCTGGGACTACAGGAACATGCCACCACACCTAGATAATTCTTTTATTTTTTAAGTTTTTTTTTGTAGAGATGAGGTCTTGCCATTTTTCCTTGGTTTCCAAAGGGCTGGGGTCATAGGCCTGGAGTCATAGGCGTGAGCCATCGCACCTGGCTACATTAGTTCTGATTTGCATTTCATAGTAACTATGTGCTTACTGGTGTTTATATGTGTTCTTTAGAAGCAGTTCTGTTGGCTGGGTGCAGTAGCTCATGCCTGTAATCCTAGCACTCCGGGAGGCCAAGGCAGGTGGATTGCCTGAGCTCATGGGTTCAGACCAGCCTGAGCAAAATCGAGACCCTCTCTCTTGATCACTTGGGATCACTTGAGGCCAAGAGTTAGAGGTTGCTGTGAGCTATGACACACCATGGCACTCTACCCAGGGCAGCTTCAGACTACCTCAAAAAATAAGGCCTATTTAAATTCCGTACCCATTTAAAATTGTTTTGCAAATATTTTCTCCCATTCTGTGGGTTGTCTTTTTCACTTTCTTGATGGTGTCTTTTTCTAAAAAAATGTATTATTGGCTTGGTGCCTATAGTTCAGCGGCTAGGGTGCCAGTCACATATACTGGAGCTGGCGGGTTCAAGCCCAGCCTGGGCCTGCCAAGCAACAATGATAATTATAACCAAAAAATAGTTGGGCATTGTGGCAGGTGCCTGTAGTCCCAGCTACTCAGGAGGCTGAGGCAAGAGAATCGCTTAAGCCCAAGAATTTGAGGTTGCTGTGATCTGTGATGCCCTCGTGCTTTACAGAGGGCGACATAGTGACACTCTGTCTCAAAAAAAAAAAAAAAAAATTATTTATTTTGAGACTGAAACTCACTCTGTTGCCCTGGGTAGAGTGCCATGGCATCATTATAGTTCACAGCAACCTCAGTCTCTTGGGCTCAAGTGATCCTTTTGCCTCAGCCTCCTGAGTAGCTGAGACTATAGGTGCTTGCCGCCATGCCCAGCTAGTTTTTCCATCTTTAGTGGAGACTGGATTTTGCTCTTGCTCAGGCTGGTCTCAAACTCCTGAGCTAAAGCAATTCACATGCGTTGGCCTCCTGGATAGCTAAGGCTACAGGCATGGGCCACCACACCTGGCCCTACCCTGGGGCATGACCATAGCTCACTACAGCCTCAAACTCCTGGGTTTAGGCAATCCCTGATGGTATGCTTTAAAAGGCAAATATTTTAAATTTTGATAAATTCCAAGTTATTCATTTTTCCTTTTGTTGCTTGTGTTTTTGATGTTGTATCTAAGAAACCATTGCATAATCTAAAGTCACAAAGATTTACCCCATGTTGTCTTTTATGAGCTTTATACTAAAAGCTCTTACACCTAGGCCTGTGATCCAGTTTGAGTTAATTTTTATAGATGGTATAAAGAAGGAGGTCTGACTTCATTCTTTTACATGTGGCTATCCAGTTGTCCTAGTACCATTTGTTCAAAAGAATATTCTTCCCTCCCCATCATTGAATTTTATTGGCACCACTGTTGAAAAATCAGATAGGCCAGGCTTGGTGGCTTACACCTGTAATCCTAGCACTCTCTGAGGCTGAGGTGGTAGATTGCTGGAGTTCAGGGGTTTGAGACCATTTCCACTAAAAATAGAAAAATTAGCTGGGCATTGTGGCAGCACCTGTGATCCCAGCTATTTGGGAGGCTGAGGTAGGAGGATCACTTGAGCCCAGGAGTTTGAGGTTACTGTGAGCTAGGCTGACACCATAGCACTCTGGCCTAAGGCCAGAGAGTGAGATTCTGTCTCAAAAATAAAGAAAAAAATCAGTCAGCTATATCACCACTTCCTGGATTTTCTGTCTTTGGAATCTGTTGTCAGTGTTCCCATGATACTTTGCGTTTTTATTTGTTTTTTTATTTTTATTTACTTGCTTATTTAGTTTTTTTGAGACAGAGTCTCACTATGTTGTCCTCGGTAGAGTGCTGTGACGTCATAGCTCACAACAACCTCAAACTCTTGAGCTTAAGTCAGGGGTCCTCAAACTTTTTAAACAGGGGCCAGTTCACTGTCCCTCAGACCATTGGAGGGCTGGACTGTGGGCCCTGGGATGAGTCGGCTGCTAAGCAGGATGGGCAGTGGTGGCCAAAACACCCGGTGGGCTGGATAAATGTCCTAGGTGGGCCACATGTCGCCCATGGGCCGTAGTTTGAGGATGCCTGGCTTAAGTGATTCTCTTGCCTCAGCCTCCCAAGTATCTGGGACTACAGGAGCCCACCACAACGCCTGGCTATTTCTGTTGCAGTTGTCTTTGTTGGTTAGCTGGCTTGGTCCGGGTTCAAACCCGCCAACTTCAGTGTATGTGGCTGGTGCCATGACCACTGTGCTATGGGCACCAAGCCTATTCGTTTTTTATTATTAGCTTTTTAAGGACAATGTCTTATTCTGTCACCTAGGCTGGCATACAATGGTGTTATCATGGCTCAATGTAGCCTCAAACTCCTGGGCTCAAGCAATCCTCCTGCCTTAGCCTCTCAAGTAGCTGTGACTAAGGCACATGTCTCCATGCCTGACTAATTTTTAAATTTTTTGTGGAAAAAGGGTCTTGCTGTGTTACCCAGGCTGGTCTCAAACTCACAGCCTCAATGATCCTCCCTTCTCAGCCTCCCAGAGCATTGGGATTATAGGTGTGAGCCACTGTTCGCAGCCCCCGTGGGACTCTGAATGTAACAATAACACCTACCTTTATTGAGAGCCTGCTATTTACTGTGTCAGGTGCATTATACATATATTACCCTTTGTCCTCACAATAGCTTTCTCGGGTAGCTGTGATTGTCCTTATTTCAGAGCTTAGCAAACTGAAACTCAGGATTTAAGTCATTAGCTGAGGGTGGCACCTGTGGCTCAAGGGCAGGGTGCTGGCTCTATATGCCAGAGGTGGTGGGTTCAAGCCCAACCCTGGCCAAAAACTGCAAGCAAAAAAAAAAAAAAAAGATAATTGGCTGAGAGTTGCACAGTGCTGGGTCTTGAACATGGTTCAGTGTGACTCCAGGAGTCCTCAAACTTTTTAAACAAGGGACCATTTCTCTGTCCCTCAGACCATTGGAGGGCCGGACTGTGGGCCCCAGGACAGTCGGCTGTTAAGCAGGACAGGCAGCGGCAGCAAAAACACCCAGCAGGCCGGATAAATGTCCTAGGTGGGCCTCATGTGGCCCGTGGGTCGTAGTTTGAGGATGCCTGCTCTGAGGGTTGGGCTGGTTCCTTTGCCTGTGACTCTGCTCCCAGGAGGCACTGGCCAGATTGGATGTCATTCCTGGTGTCTTCTGGGGTCACAGCCAGCCAGATCCACCTGTGGCAGGGATTCTGGACAAAAATCTAAATGGAGATTGATTGTATAATTTCCCAATTTGACACGGATGAGAAATAAAGCAGCAGGTGCCCCCAGCTGCCTCTGTAGGCGGTGGGCACCTGGAATGAAGGAATGGTGGACTCAGCTCTGCCCAGTTGGACCCCTTCTGCAGGTGATGTTATTTTTGGAAGCCACCAAGAGGAGCCCATTCAGGAAAGAGTATCACACGGTGGCAGATGATGGTGCATGAAGCCTGTTTGTAGGGCCCAGGAGGATTTAGCTGGAAATGAGAAGGGAGAGGTACTAGACAGAGGCTACAGAGGCCTGCTCTGAGGGTTGGGCTGGTTCCTGTGCCTGTGACTCTGCTCCCAGGAGGCACTGCCCAGATTGGATGTCATTCCTGGTGTCTTCTGAGACGTTAGACAGAGGCTACAGTACCTCTGTGGGGAGAGAAGGGAGACAAATGTCTCAAAGTGCAGAAGATACAGGGAAATGGGTTTAGCTGGACAGGAGAGAGTTTTTTTGGTTTTTGTTTTTTTTTGTAGAGACAGAGTTTCACTTTATCACCTATGGTAGAGTGTGTGGCATCACAGCTCACAGCAAACTCCAACTCCTGGGCTTAGGTGATTCTCTTGCCTCAGTCTCCCAAGTAGCTAGGACTATAGGTGCCCACCATAATGCCTGGCTATTTTTTTTGTTGCAGTTTGGCCAGGGCTGGGTTTGAACCCACCGCCCTCAGTATATGGGGCTGGCGCCCTACTCACTGAGCCACAGGCGCCGCCCATGTTTTATTTTTTTTTTTTTGAGACAGAGTCTTACTAGAGTCTCATGCCTTAGTAGAGTGCCATGGTGTCACAGCTCACAGCAACCTCCAACTCTTGGGCTTAAGCGATTCTCTTGCCTCAGCCTCCCAAGTAGCTGGGACTACAGGCACCTACCACAATGCCTGCCTATTTTTTGGTTGTAGTTGTTATTGTTTGGCAGGCCTAGGCTGGATTTGAACCCACCAGCTCCAGTGTATGTGGCTGGTGCCCTAGCCCCTGAGCTACAGGCACCGAGCCTTTTTTTTTCTTTTTTTTGAGATAGATGTTTGTCACCCTGGATAGAGTGCCCTGGCTTCATAGCTCACAGCAACCTCAAACTCCTGGGTTTAAGTGATCCACTTGCCTCAGCCTCCCAAGTAGCTGGGACTATAGGTGCTACGAGCCTGGAGCCATGGGAGGAAGTTTTTAACACTCACAGCTGGTGGAAGAGGTGTGGGCTGCCTCGGAGAGCAGCAAGCTTCCTGCTGTTGATGGGACACAAGCTGGGGCTGGCTGCTTTCTTGGTGGGATTGCCATAGAGGCTCTCTGGACGTGTAGCCTGCAGGGATTTTTAGGATTTCCTTTAGCCCCCAAAGCCTGTAAGTTGTGGGTCTTCTGATTCTACAGGGACTTCCTGTCCATGCAGCTGGGATTGCTCCCAGCCCAGATCCGTCATGTCTCACCGATCCCGAGGGCTAAATTTGGAATTTAATAACAACACTTTGGATTTATGTGGCCTGTTTCCTTGGAGGCACTTCATCTGTTATCCCATTAATTCTCATAACATCCCCGGGCGGAAGGTGAAGGAGGGTGAGTGAGGAGAAGGAATCTTTCTCTGGCTTCTTCACCTCCTGGAGGTGAGAGGAAGTGGCTGGAGCGAGAGCACATGTGGGGCGGGGGGTCTGGACCATGGCCCCCTGGCTTGCCGGCCTCACAAAGAACAGGTGCTGGCTGGAGAAAAGGCCCATCTTCTAGCAGGAAATCCACATCTCGGGCAGAGGATATTGGTAATTTGATTCTACAGAAAGCTTAAGACATATCCTCTGTGCATGCGTCTCCAGGTAGACCCTGTCAGGGGTGAGAGAGAGTGGACAGCCAAGTAAGCGAGGTGAAGTCTGAGGCCAACGTGGGGAGCCCAAATGGCTGCCACAAATGGACTCGCAGAGGGGAGGGTCTGCATGACTTCCTGCGGAAGCAGATTTGAGCTGGGGTTGGAAAGAGTTCTGGCGAGAGCCCTGGAGCCTGGTTCTCCTACCCCCTCATCATGGGTGGAGGTGAAGTCCTTGACTTGGTGCATTTTCCCTCGGGCAGTGGTTGCCTAGGATATCCTTCGAGATGCTAAGCCTCTGACCAGAGTGCTGCTGGACAGGGGCCCTGAGAGCCTGGGCACACAGCAGGGCTGTGGCCCACCCAGCACAGGGAAGAGGCTGCTGGCACTGGCTGTGGAGGGTGAGCTGGAATGGAAGGGAAGGGTGGCCTGGGTGGATGGCTCTGCAGGGAGGTTCTCATCCAGTCCAGACCAGGCTTTCTCTGACTCTCATAGGCACCAGGTTTTACAGCCCTCCAGGCGTCCCTTCAAGCCTCAAGCCTCAAGCCTCAGCTCTGAAGGCTGCTGATCTTTTTTTTTTTTTTTTTTTTTTTTTTTGAGACAGAGCCTCAAGCTGTCCCCTGGGTAGAGTGCCATAGCATCATAGCTCATAGCAACCTCCAACTCCTGGGCTCAAGCGAGTCTCTTGCCTCCGCCTCCCAGGTAGCTGGGGCTACAGGCGCCTGCCACAATGCCCAGCTGGTTTTTGGTTGCAGCCGTCATTGTTGTTTAGCGGCCCCGGGCTGGATTTGAACCCGCCAGCTCAGGTGTATATGGCTGGCACCTTAGCTGCTTGAACCACAGATGCCGAGCCAAAGGCTGCTGATCTTCCCTGACACCAGATGAGCTGGGTGCAGAAACTCAGGGTCACAGACTGCAGAATGTTGAAGCCAGAAGGTATCTTGAAAATCCTCTGTGGCTACTCTCCTCTTCCGCCTTTTCCAGATGGGGGAATTGGGGCTTGGAGTTGCAGGTGCCAACACCTGGAAGGCAAGAGGAAGCTGGTGAGTTTGTGGCAGGTAGGAAGGCCAGGACTGGGGAGTGTGCGGAAATGTGGCTGAGGGGCAGTTGGGGCCAGACTGTGACGGGGCTGTGGCAGGTATTTACAGGTGGGCTTCACCTGGAGCAGAGATTTCAGCAGAGGCAGGGTACTAGCAGGTGGGCCTTTTGTAAAGGAACTGGTCAGAAACAGAGCCCCTGAGGCTCGCTGCTCTATCTGCTCCTGTGAGTCCTCCCCAGCTCACAGATGGATGGATGGAATGCCTTGTTAGCAGCCGCAACGCTCTCACGCCAGGGCCAGTCCATCGATGAATCTTTTGTCTCTTCCTTCAAAATATACCTGGGCTCTGACTACTTCTCCCCTGCCCCTCCTGTGGCTCTGTGGCCCAGGCCACTGTCCTCCCTCACCTGGTTCACCACATTGGCTGCCATGTCGCACTCCTGATGACATAGCACCCCTTTAATTTCTTCTCTGCACAGCAGTTAGGGGGGCACTATGGACATGTGGGTCAGTTGAGCTTCCTCTGTTCAGAATCATCTAGAGCAGCGGTTCTCAACCTTCCTAATGCCATGACCCTTTAATACAGTTCCTGTGGGTCACAACCCACAGGTGGAGAACTGCTGGTCTAGGGCCTCCTAGATGCCTTACCCAGATGCCAATAGGCTCCCCATGATGCCCCAGGATGCCCCACAACCTGCCCACCCCAACCACCTTCAGCTGCCCACCCTGCTCCAACTGCCCCTCTAGTGCTTCAGGCTTTTCTGCCCAGCTTTGATTTTTTTCTTCTCACCATTCCCGCGTACTGTTTGGGTGGTTCGTTCGGTCCTTGCTTCCTTCTTTCCTTCCTTCCTTCCTTTCATTCATTCTTTTTTTCTTCCTTCTTTGAGACAGAGTCTCACTATGTCGTCCTTGGTAGAGTGCCATGGTGTCATAGGTCACAGCAGCCTGAAACTCTTGGGCTCAAGCAATTCTCTTGTCTCAGACTCCTAAGTAGCTGGGACTATAGGTGCCAGCCACGATGCCTGGCTATTTTTTTGTTGTAGTTGTTATTGTTGTTTTACCTGGCCTGGGCCAGGTTCAAATCCACCAGCCTGGATGTGTGTGGCTGGTGCCTGACTCACTGAGCTACAGACAACGCCTCTTACTGTTTTCTTATTTATTTATTTATTTTTTGAGACAGAGTCTCAAGCTGTCACCCTGGGTAGAGTGCTGTGGCATCTCAGCTCACAGCAACCTCAAACTCTTGGACTTAAGCTATTCTCTTGCCTTAGCCTCCCAAGTAGCTGGGACTATAGGTGCTTACCACAATGCCCAGCTTTTTTTTTTTGAGACAGAGCCTCAAGCTGTCACCCTGGGTAGAGTGCTGTGGCTAAGATTACAGGTGCTTGCCACAATGGCTGGCTATTTTTTGGTTGCAGCTATCATTGCTGTTTGGTGGGCCCAGGCGGGATTCGAACCCGTAGCTCAGGTATAGATGGCTGGCGCCTTAGCCATTTGAGCCACAGGTGCCGAGCCCCAGCTATTTTTTTTTGTTGTTGTTGCAATTGTCATTGTTGTTTCAGCTGGCCTAGGCTTGGTTTGAACTCTCCAGCTTTGGTGTATGTGGCTGGCACCCTGCCCACTGAGCTACACGTGCTGCCTGTTTTCTTATTTATTGATTGTTTATCAGAGAGGAAGTTTCATGAAGACAGGGTTTTTTGGTCTGTGTACTTGATTTCACACATTGCTATGTTCCTGGCACCTGGTACAGGGTCTGGTGCACAGTAGATTTAATAAACACCTGCCCAGTGACTGCTGGATGGGCTGGGAGGCACGGCCAGGGAGACCAGCTGGGAGGCTGTGGCAGAGTCTCAGGGTGGGTCTTCGGTCTGTTGCTAACTGCCAAGTTTAGGAGCTCTTCCCTGCCATCATCCATGAACTATCAGTCGAGAAGACCCTATAGATGTAGGTTGTCCAATCCCCTCTTAGTCCATGTGGGGAAACTGAGGTGCACAAAAGAAAATCTCCGCTAAGTTAGTGATAGACCCTGGCCCCATCAAGTCCAGGTGGGTATCTTATTAAAGAACTTGGTGGCAGGTTGAGGGCCTACTGAAGTGACTGAGGACACATACAAAGTGCTTTTCTCAGCGGTCACTTTGGGGCTGGGTGGATAGAGGGTCCTGAGACGGCTCCTGCCCTGGGCCACTGCCAGTCAGTTTGGAAGCTGAGAGGCCCGCTTAGCACTTTGTGGAGAGATGGATCTCCCAGAAACTTCCTGTTGCCTTTCCGTCGATCCATTCTATCCCCCAACTGCTCCCACATTTGCTTTTCTTGGGGGTGGGTCTAGATTGGCCTAAGCCAGTAAAAGTACTGTATCTGCTCCTGCTTTAGTGAGAATTCAGGAATGAGCAGTGACACAGACCAGGACCAATCAGCACGTGGAATTGCTTGGCCAAAGCAGCTGATTGAGGCTGGTGCAATCTGAGTTGGTGAGAAGAGATCTCGCTTGCTCTGGAAGGTGTGACATGAAGATCTGAGGCTTGGAACCATCAGAGACACTTGGCCACCATGAGAGAAGCCAGCCTGAGGTCAAAGTTGACATTCAGAGCAGGCAGAACTGAGAGAAGAGCAGGGAAACAACTGGTGCCGTGGTCAGGCCTGCTGCAAGCTCCACTCTTGGACTCTGTGTGTGGGGGCTGGTGAGTGTGAATGGCTTAAAATAAGTTATCTGGCAACTGTTATTAAAAAAATAGTTTTTGGCTCAGTACCTGTGGCTCAAGTGGCTAAGGCGCCAGCCACGTACACCTAAGGTGTTGGGTTTGAATCCAGCCTGGGCCCGCCAAACAACAATGATGGCTGCAACCAAAAAAAAAAAAAAAAAAAATAGCCAGGCATTGTGGCAGGCGCCTGTGGCCCCAGCTACTTGGGAGACAGAGGCAGGAGACTCACTTGAGTCCAGGAGTTAGAGGTTGCTGTGAGCTGTGATGCCATAGCACTCCACCCAGGGTGACAGCTTGAGGCTCTGTCTCAAAAAAAAAAAAAAAGTTTCTAGTTTTTCTTTTTTCTTTCTTTTTGAGACAGAGCCTCAAGCTGTCGCCCTGGGTAGAGTGCCATGGTGTCACAGCTCACAGCAACCTCCAACTCCTGGGCTTAAGCAATTCTCTTGCTTCAGCCTCTCAAGTAGCTGGGACTACAGGCGCCCACCACAACGCTTGGCTATTTTTTGGCTGTAATTGTCATTGTTGTTTGGCAGGCCTGGGCTGGATTCAAACCCTCCAGCTCTGGTGCATGTGGCTGGCACCTTAGCTGCTTGAGCTATAGGCACCGAGCCAATAGTTTTTCTTCCATTTTAACCAAAATTTGTCTAAAAATTTTTCTACATGGGGGGTTCTGTAATTTAGTGGGGAATAAGATCCATGTAAACCCTTAACCTTCAAGAGCACACAGTCTAGACACTATGGAAGGAGAAACCGAAATGTCGCAGGTAGTTGTAGGCGTACACATGGCCAAGTTGAGTGAGAACAGAAAGAGAAACAGTCTCCTGTGCTGGTCCCTGACCAGATAAGGTCATTTACTTGCCTGGACTCTGCTCTCAGGTCTGGTTTCACATTAGTTTCCTCCTTGTTACCCTTGAATCCCAATGGTTCTGGAAAAGTCTCACCTTTTGTGACCAAGAGTAGGTGCAGCAGACAGAGAGCACCTTAGTGTCAGTGTGAGAGCCCAGAGACAAGGCCCATCTGTACGAAGGGAAATGATCAGTCCCTGAGTGGCCCCTGTGTAATCCTGTCACTGCCGAGCAACAAGTCCTCACTGGGGTCTGATGGTCAGCAGTGATGGGAGGTGTGGGTGTGGGGGGATGGCCAGAGCAGTGCTCCAAAGCCCTGCCTGAGTCTTCCTCTGAGAAGCCTCTTTTCCCACCAAGCCTAGAGGGTAAGTGCCGAGAAATGCTCTGAGCTGTTTACCGCTGAAAGTGGGCCAGCTTGGGCTGTCAGCAGGGTTTCCAGAGCTTTTGGGACCATGGAGAGAAATCTGTCTTCCTACAGAGTCCCTGGCTTTTTATCCCCAGTTCCATACATGGACACTCGTCCTCTTGGGATCAGAAGGGGATGGCACTGCCCACACCTCTGCCAGGGGTCTGTGCAAAAGCCCATGTAGGGGCAGTGCCTGTGGCTCATGGAGTAGGGTGCCGGCCCCATATGCCAAGGGTAGTGGGTTCAAACCCGGCCCCGGCCAAACTGCAACAAAAAAATAGCTGGGCGTTGTGGCGGGCCCCTGTAGTTCCAGCTACTTGGGAGGCTGAGGCAGGAGAATTGCTCGAGCCCAGGAGTTGGAGGTTGCTGTGAGCTGTGTGATGCCACAGCACTCTACCGAGGGCAACAAAGTGAGACTCTGTCTCTACAAAAAAAACAAAGCAAAACGAAACAAAAGCCCACATGGGCACCTGCTAGCGTGTGCTTGCTGGACCCACAGGAAGCTCCATGTAAGTCCATGCACAGGGCCTTACCTCACTTTGCCCCTTGGTGGATGGTGACCAATGGGGGCCCCCCCTGGAATATTTATACCTGCATAAAAAGCATGAACTTACAAAGAAAAACAGACCAAAGTCTCTTTAGGTGTACTTCGCAAACTATTTAAACATTTGTGACGAAGTGACACGTATGCTTCCTTATGAATGCAGTAATAATGTGGCAGGTCTAATAACTATTATCATTCAAAGTATGATAGTAACAGAGAGCATGGTGACATTCTGAGATCTCTGCTAACAGCCGTGCTATTATGTGAAAATACCTGTGGTTTCTATTGGTCACAGAGTCCTTGGAACTACTCAAACTACAAGTGTTTATTATCTACATTCAGAATTGAAAACCTTAGAGGCCAGGGAGAATAAAGATGTAATTTGTTTCCTTACAAGTTCATCGCCCCCCTGGGTACTATTTATGGACCCCATATGGGGTGTCTGTGCACCCCAAGTGAAGAGCCCTTGAATGACAGGTAGTTTAAAAACTGTTCCCCTCTATATGTATATACATGTATATGTGAAGTTATGTAGGTGCACACACCTACACACATACCAGAATCCTGTGCACACAGAGCTCCAGAGGATACCTCTTACCTCTCCAGGTGAACCTGCTTTTCTTTTTTTTTTTTTTGGCAATTTTTGGCCAGGGTCAGGTTTGAACCTGCTTCCTCCAGTACATGAGGCCAGTGCCCTACTCCTTTGAGCCACAGGTGCTGCTCCTTTTTTTTTTTTTTTTTTTGAGAAAAGAGTCTCATTTTGTCGACCTTGGTAGAGTGCCGGGTCGTCATAGCTCACAGCAACCTCAAAGTCTTGGGCTCAAGCGATTCTCTTGCCTCAGCCTCCCAAATAGCTGGGACTACATGTGCCCCCCATAACACTCATATATATATGTATCTTTTCTTTTTTTGGTAGAGACAGAGTCTCACTTTATCACCCTTGGTAGAGTGCTGTGGCGTCACACTGCTCACAGCAACCTCAAACCTTTGGGCTTAAGTGATTCTCTTACCTCAGCCTCCCAAGTAGCTGGGACTACAGGCACCTGCCACAATGCCTAGCTATTTTTTTTTTTTTTTTTTTTGGTTGTTGCAGTTTTGCTGGGGCTGGGTTCGAACTTGCTACCCTTGGTATATGGGGCCAGCACCCTACTCACTGACCACAGGCGCCACCTATATATATATATTTTAAGAGACGAGGTCTCACTCTTGCTTAGGGTGGTCTCGAACTCTTGAGATCAGGTGATCTACCCGCCTTGGCCTCCCAAATGTTGGGATTACAGGTGTAAGCCACTTGAGCCCAGCCCAGGTGAGCCTACTATACACACACATGGCCACAGATATGCCCAGAAACACACTAAGTGTGTGCACATTGCATAACCACATCCAGCACATGGGGTCATGTGGGTACGCCCCCCACAGAAATGTACACACAACCTATACTTACACCTGCCCATGGAACTGCAGGGGCACGTGCTCCCTCCCAGAAGCATGTGGACATATACACCTGGCTTTGTACCCAGAGCTTCCCCTACCTCTGTGCACACAGTGCTAAGTCACACCAGGGTAAGCAGAGATCCTACCATGGAGAGCAGCACTGCATGGCAGCCAGCATGAACAGACGTCAGATTCATGCCATCTAGATGCTGCCCCAGTCACAAAGGAGGCCTCATCCAGGAGCTCTAGAATTCTGTCCACTGCACTTTCCCAAGGCACAAACCAAGGGTCCCATGCAGTCCTAGTCTACACCCTGACGGGGGACCAGGATTCAGTGATGTTGCTGTTCCACCCTAAGTGGGCCTTCAGGGAGCCTCAACTTGGGCTTGTCTGACTGTGGGGGCAGTGGGCCCAGCACAGTGCTGGGCTGCCCTCAAAGGAAAGCATTCTTCATTGGTAATGAACATTATGTCTGCAGAAACTAATGGCCCAACCTCCTATTCAGTTTATGTAAAATAAAACAGGCCATATGCTGCTGCTTTCAGAGTTTGGGTGTTTAAATTAAATGTTGTTCAATGAATATTCAAGCCCATTTGCTCCAAAGTTGTGCTCAATGTGGTGGTGGCTCGCATCCCCCTTCCTCACAGCCCCTCCCCGCTCTAGTACCCAGGGTATTAAGCCATTAGGACGGGGTGTGAACATCCAGGCATCTGTCTTCCAACGGAAAGTTGGATATTAAAATGCCGGAGCAGATGACAGTATAAATAAAGACATACAGTGAGAGGCTCGTCTGGTTATTTTTTTGTTTGGTAATTAAGACTGAGGAGGTTTTGACTTAAGTTCCATCTTATGAGAAACAGCGGTGGGAGGCTGAGACAGCTCCACCCCTCCCCTCTCTGCTTTGCCAGGCTGCCCAGAAAGCGGCTTCCACATTGGCCTCTGTATAACTGGTTTGTTGATGAATGTCAGCTTGGTGGCACAGAGACGTGAAAATGTTTTTTATTTTTCTCCAGCCACTTCGTCCTGCTGAACTCTGTCAAATTGCCCTTAGCACCAGCTGGAGCGGAGTCCAGAGCTTTATGGATCATTTCAAATCCAGCCTGCTTCAAAACTGGCTCATCTCAGATTGAAAAGCCCCTCTTCGCCGTTGGAGGCTGGCCCTGTACTTGGATGAGGGAGGTAGACAGGGGCCGTGTCTGTCCCCTTTCTCCCCAGTCACTCCAGAGCCTTGGGTTCCTCTGGGGCCGGGCTTCCATGGGTGATGGGAGGAGACGTGCTCCCTGTGCGTGGTGAAAGGTGTTTCACTCTGCTCCTGTCTCATCAACAGCTGGCTTTCTTGGCCGGTGTGGTGGTCACTGTGTAGATGGTGGGGCTGGTGTCCTTGGGACAGAGTCCAGCTCACAGCTGTACCATCTATCACTGAGAACCCCTCTGAGAGAGGCAGCCCCATGAATGGTGCACATCCTCAGTTTCCCTTCTGGGTGGGGCATTTTTTCTCCTTGGCTGTCCCCAAGTTCCTGCCATCTGACCTCCACTCCTCCACATGGCTACACGGGAGGAGCTGTGGGATCTAGGGTGCAGAGGTCCCCTCTCTTCTCTCCCTGGGCACTCTACCTCATAGCTCTCCCTACCCTGCAAGTGGGTGGGCTCCTCCAGCAAGCCTTCTGCCTTCAGAGATCTCCTGGGAGAGGGGGACCATGCTCTATGCTCAGGTATTCTCCCAAGCTCCAGAGTCCTGGATCAACTTCACCCAAGTGTCCCTTTTCCAGATTTTGCTCCTCTCCCACAGATCCTGCAGCAAAGACTGTGCCCAGTGGGGCAGGGGGCTATTCCTATCTCTTGGGCATCCTCCATTTCTTTATTGTTTTGTTTTTTGTTGGAGACAGAGTCAAATTCTGTTGTCTAGGCTAGCATGCCATTGTGTCAGCCTAGCTCACAGCAACCTCAAACTCCCGAGCTCAACTGATCCTCCTGCCTAAGTTTCCAGAGTAGCTGGAACTATCAGCACCTGCCATGACACCCAGCTTTTCCTATTTTTAGTAGAGATGGGGTCTTGCTATTGCTTAGGCTGGTCTCAAACTCCTGAACTCAAGGGACCCTCCTCCCTTGGCCTCCCAGAATGCTAAGATTACAGGGATGAGCCATCGCATCCAGTCTATTTTTTCTTTAAAAAAATGGGTTTTTAGAGATGGGGCTCACTGTGTTGTCCAGGCTGATCTTGAACTCCTGGCCTCAAGTGACCCTCCTGCTTCAGCCTCCCAAGTAGCTGGAACTTAATATCTTCCCACTTGGATATCATGCTTTTAGTAGCTGAGTACGGTAATGTCTCTTTTAGGGGAGGTGGTCTGAAGGGGCCATGTGAGAAGGAGGCTACATGAGTTAAGGTGGCTGCCCCAAGGCCAGCCCTGCGCACTGCTTTTCCTCTAGGCTCAGCTTCTTTTTTTTTTTTTTTGAGACAGAGCCTCAAGCTGTCCCCCTGGATAGAGTGCCATGGCATCACAGCTCACAGTGACCTCCAACTCCTGGGCTCATGCGAGTCTCCTGCCTCCACCTCCCAAGTAGCTGGGATTACAGGTGCCTACCACAACACCTGGCTATTTTTTTTTTGGTTTGCGCCGTCATTGTTGTTTGGCAGGCCCGGGCTGGATTCGAACCTGCCAGCTCAGGTGTATGTGGCTGACGTCTTAGCTGCTTAAGCCACAGGTGCCGAGCCTAGGCTCAACTTCTGGTCTGAATTCTGTCTCTCCCTGACCTTGACTTCCCTTTGCTTTCTTGTCCCTGAGTTTACATACCTGATTCTACCTGGCCGCTTGAGTAGGCAGCCCAGTTAGCTCTATCTCTGTTGGTATTGACATTTTGTACATGGCAGGAAAAGGGACCTACCTGGTCCCTGAGGTGTCCCTGTAGGTTCCTGCCTGGCCCACCTCCTCACAACTCTGCCCCCCTCCCCCATTCAACTGTCCAGGAGAACTGGGACCTTCTGGGTGAGGTCGGTCTGGCGCCTTTTCCCCTGGCCTGCTTGTACAAGGTGTGTGTAGAGAGAGGTTGGCAGGGAGCTGGTATCGCAGCTGAGAATCTGGTTCTGGGGCTCAGAGGAAGCTGAGCATCCCTGCCCACTGGCCCTGCATGAACCACAGTGGGTGTGTTCGCTCCTAGTCCGACAGAAGTCCCGATCCCATGTCTATACCCAGTCCCTTGACTCTCCCGGTGACAGTGGAGACTCACAGAATGCATTTCCTTGATTACTAGAGCCACATGATTCAGGAGCCAAACACACTGCAGGGAAACTGTTCATTTCGTTCTTCATTTTTCCAATCTGTGCCAAATTCTGCTCTGGGGATTGGGGGACAGCAGAGTGAATAAGATACAGCTCCTGTTCTTGAGAGGTTTGTGGTCTACTGGAAGCTGCGAGCAGGTTTTGAGATGTGTGCGTTTAGTGGCACTGGGCATTGCAGCCAGCCACCTGCACGGGACAAGGGGGCTAATGTTTGTCAGGCCTTACCATGCTGCCACCTTGAGCTCACCTCCTAAATATCTTCACTGCATCCTCACAAGCAACAGATGAGATCAGTGTTATTCCTGCAGAGAGAAAGACAAATATCCATTGTCACATGGCATAGAGAGAGAGGAACAGGCTTTGAATTTGGACAGACTCTTAGAGTCCCCACTCTCAACTCCTGATGGCTTCTAATCTATGTATGGGGAAGGGCCTATCTATAGAAACAATCATATGGGGTTTAGAGTATAGTTTTGGGACATATCGTGTGACACAGATAGGAGAAGGCTCTCAACTCAAATGTGGTTCTTGACAGAAGTGATGCGTTTTTTTTTCCTTGGGCAGAGGCACCTGCCTGGCTTCCCGAGATCTACAGAATCAGGTCCCCTAACCCTGAACCTATTCTAGGGGGCCCTTCTCAGCACACGGGGAATGGGAAACATTTCCAAGGCTTGGTAACTCCCTATAGCCCTGAAGCTAATAAAGAGACAGTGCTCAGGACAGGAGTGACTGGTCCCTCTGAGTTCACTCAGGGTTTCCTCCGGGAACCTCCTGTGAAGGAGAATTGGATCATCACGCAGTGGTTCTCAAACTTCCTAATGCCGCAATGCATTTTCATTGTTAAAAAGGGGTCGTGACCCACAGGTTGAGAACCGCTATGGTAAGGGGTGGGGAAGGTGACTAAGAGTCAGATGCTTTATCTGTGAGTTGGGACAGGAGTTCTGCCTCCCCCAGACGATTTGTAATGAGCAGATGAGACATTATTTGTGGAAGTGTTGAGAGAAGATCAGCTCCTATAAAAAAACATGACTCGCATGTCTACCTGAATTTCTCTCATTTCTGTGGCTTTCCTCCCGTCATTAATGGGTTTCTTAAGAACAATTGACAAGCCCACTAGACCCCCCCCTGCCCCAACCACAGCACATTTTTTTAGTATCTACTCCTTATTGGTCACTTACAATGAAGGCAGGGAGATGGACAGGCAGATTCTTTTAATATTTTATCCTGGGTGCATTATTTTGCTAAATACTTTCCAAACCATATACTGGGCAGATCCTATCTCCATAGGAGAGATTGGAACAATGGAGAGGTTAGGAAATTTTATGAGGTCACAAAACTAGTCAGAAGCAGAGCTGTAATTTAAATCCCAGTTTTCTGACTCCAAATGGCCCGCTTGGTTAATCATGCCATGACCTTGAAAGTTGTATTTCTATTTGGTTGAGGAGGCTCTTTTCGGTTGTAGGCAATCAAAGCAACAATTCTGCATGCCACAGCTGGACTGCAGCCTCCTGAGTGAAGGGGAATAACTTGAGAAATATTTTGTAGATCTCTGTGGTTGTGATGTCCTAGGTTCTGTGGCAGCCTAATCCGCAGATTCTCCTAGGAATTTGGAGAATTCTTTGCAGGAATTTGGGGCTTGGGCCATTGGGAAGAACGTTCTGATTGATGGTGTGGAGTCTTGTCCTATACACCAGGGCCAAGAGCGGGGGGGTGCCCTGTGGGAAGCGCCATGCCCATGGTTGTAGGAGGCAGAATGGGCTGCACTGATCCAGCTCATGCACTGGGGTCTGGGGAGGGGACATTTATTGGAGAGGGACAGGGATATCTAGATGGAAAGTGAGGTCTGCCTGCTCTCGAAAACGATCTTGGAGGCCCCAGAGTGTGAGCAGCCGCTTGCTCTGTCTCACTCTGTCTCCCATCTCTCTTGGGCTGTGCGGCCTCCACTCTTTGCCTCTCTCTGAGTCCTTCCTCCATTTTCCAGGCTTGTGCCTGGAGTCTCTGTTCTGTATGCCTTTCCCACAGCTCCAGTGTGTAAGGGGGCCCACTGTAGCCACCGTTCCATAAAGACCCCAAGTGCCATTACCATCTTACTTGCTTCAGATTCTTTTTTTTCCTTTTTCTATATTTTATAATGACAAGCCAGGTGAACAATTCCATAAAACCTGTGAGAAAAAGCAAGGACATGGTCAGTGCTGAAGACCCCAGGCCTGGGGCAGGGGCAGGAGGGTGTGGCCCCTCAGCAGGCCCCGGGGTCCCTGGATCAGCCTGAAAGAGCCTCCTTCAGGTTAGTGGGGCCTGGGCCAGGGCAGCTGGGCCTGACAGTGACATTGGCACTTGTCTGGAGCAGCCCTGGGAACCCAGTTCTGTATAGGGCAGGGGCGGCACCCCCACACGGACACACATAAGGCTTGAATCATTGGAATGGGTTGAGTGGATGTGGGTCAGGATCTGACAGTTTTAAATACAGTAGAAACTCCATAGTTGACCACTTTCCTATATTGACCACCTCCTTAAGTTGACCTAATTCTCAGAGACTGGGCATGCACGACATGTACCATTAGTACAGTGGGCCTAATTCCTTATGTTGCCCACTTTCATAGGTTGACCAGTTTGTTACAGTTCTACTGTAGGTTTCTCTAAAAAGTTTTCTAGGTGTGCATTTTTTCTTTTTCCTTTATTTTTAATATTTATTTATGTACATATTTATTCATTTTTGGAGAGAGAGTCTGACTCTGTTGCCCTGGGTAGAGTGCTGTTGGGTCATAGCTCACAGCAACCTCAAACTTCTGGGCTCAAGTGATCCTCTTGTCTCAGCCTCCTGAGTAGCTGGGACTACAGGTGCCCACCACAACACCTGGCTAGTTTTTCTATTTTTAGTAGAGGTGGGGTCTCACTCTTGCTTGGGCTGGTCTTGAACTCCTAAACTCAAGGAATCTACCTGCCTCGGCCTTCTAGAGTGCTAAGATTATAGGTGTGAGCGACTGTGCCCAGCCCATTTCATGTTTCTTGCAGGTACTCCCTTGGGGACTCCTTAGCAGCTGGGGTTAGGGGGTAACCAGGGGGCTCCTTGTGGATATCTAGACTTGGCTGGGTCAGGAACTGGGGCTGGGGTGAAGCCAGAGGTTCTAGGCTGGAGCAGCGGGTGCCCCTCCAGGGATGGGCCTGGGAGACATGACATGTGCTCCCCTCCCCTGTCACAGAACAGGTCAACAGCTAAAATCCAGAACAGATGACCAAGAAGGAGATACTATGGCCATTCTGGGCCCCTCAGACAAGGGTGGGCTTCAAACAGGCAGGTCTGTGACAAACCCCATCCCCATCTCTGAAGCTGAGAGAGGAAACAGGGATGCCAAGATTGAAGAGAGAGAAAAGGGGAGCAGTGGCTGGGGGGACAGGTGGGGAGGGTGCTTTCTTGCCTATTTCCTCAGTGGCTAGGAGCATGGAGACACCAGTGGCCCATTCTGCCAGGTCCTGCTCCCCCTCAGAAGAACCTGCAGTCCTTGACAATGAAGACCTCAACCGTGACCTGCATATTCTGTCGTTGGTGTTGGTGGTGGCACAGGTGAAGTGTGCGGGGATCTCCTTGGTGTCTTGTACTGATTCACATCTTCAGACTTGCTCTGGATGTAGCTGGCAGCCTTGCCATGCCTGTTGGCCCCTTGTGCTTGGGAAAGCTTCTTCATGGACTTAGTGTGATCTTCTTGTTGAGGAAGAAGAAGATGGGTGTGTCAATGACCACTTGACACAGATACTGTCAAACAGCTTTGTGCTTTCACATGTGCAGTTCATCTAGTCCTTGGCTAGTGCCAGGCTGTAGACGCCCAAGACCCCACAAGAGATGATGGCTCTGATGCCCTCAAGCCAATGGATCCACTTCTGCTCAGACCACTGACCACCTACATCAAATGTCTTGAAGTATAGGTCCTGAAGGTGAAGTGCTTATTCGTGTGATGCCCACGGTCTTCACACAGGTCCAAGGCCCAGCCTGCTGCAGAGGGGTGTAGTTGCCAAGATGCAATGTGGCTCCAGGTCATTCAGGTGGAAAGTGGCTGAGCTGTCAAACTGGTACTCCAGATGATGCTGGACAGGCCTCAGGAGCACAGTCTGACTCGTGGCTGTGCAAGACATCACAAACAGTTGCCTGGCATTATCTATGTGGGAGGCATTGGTAAGGTCAGTCTGCAGGTTGGCCATGGCCTTGATAGTGGTCATGAAGGACTGGATGGTGTTGCTGCAGATGACTGCCTGGTACCAACAATGTTCCTCCTCTGAGTAGCTGTCTTCTTGAGTCATGTTTATCTGCCTTGAGGTCCTCAGATCGAGTATCCATCCCTGGTTCAATCAGGGATAGCATGTGGTATAACCATGGCTGCTCAGGGCTGCCCTTTCAGCAGGGACTGTGGGCAGGGCAAGGATGCCCAAACACATCTGCTGCAGACCAGAGTAAGCCGTGGCCATCTGCCTCACTTCAAATGGTGGGCAGGAGGGCAGAGGCTACTGCAGAACTCCTATGCTCAGTTTCTTGGGATCTGGTTTTCTCAGAGTGCGTAGCTGCCTCTGAAAACTCTGAGCAGGGAGATTTTGAGGAGGGTCACAAGACCACCATTGGTTGTTGGGGGTCCCAGCCGTATTCAAGTCATTGTGATTCCAGGATGGGGGGAGGGTGCCGTGGGAGCACATATGCACAGAATCAACATCTAATAATATCCTTTCCTGAGCGTCTCCCATGTACCAGGCATTGTGCTTAACATCT
Source organism: Galago senegalensis (assembly GCA_963575145.1). NCBI lineage: Eukaryota > Metazoa > Chordata > Mammalia > Primates > Galagidae > Galago > Galago senegalensis. Next base: position 25,983 of record CAUYTI010117455.1, on the reverse strand, counting down.
TATACATGGAATCTTATTTAATTCTCATAACCTGCCAGGAAAGAAGGACGTGTTGCCACCATTATACAAATGTCTACTGAGTGCTTTCTGGGTACCCAGGCTGTGTTGGGGTACAGTGGTACACGATGGCTACCACCTCTGCAATCTAACTCTGCTTTTACATACTTGTCCCTTTTAATAGTTAGAACAATCCTATTACAGAATTTTCATTTTTAATTCATAAGGAGACTGAAGTCCAGAGAGGTTAAGTTCCTTGCAGAAGGTCACACAGCTAGTAAGTGACACATTCTGAACTTGAGCCCAGGCCTGATGACCTCTTATTGTGCAATATACAAATTCCAGATAAAGATGCTGGCTAAGGGGCAGCCTGGGAAATAGTGGTCTCATGGCCGCAGCTGGTTACTTTGACTCCTGAAAGAGTAGTGAGGAGGGGAGTCCTTGGGTTTGTCCTCTCTCCTTCCTCTTTTATTTCCAGGGCATCATTTCTGCCTCCTGCCTCATTCCTGCTCTTTCTGCTTAGAGCGCCCCCTCTTGGGGTCACAAAGACTGTTGGCCTCACTCCATCCCACTGCACTATGTCTGGAGCTCTGCAGGCCCAGCTGGCTGAGCAGGGCGCAGCTGCCCTGCTGGCCACTCCCCCTGTGCTCCCATGGACTTTCCTGATGTTGGGGTCATGTCTTCACTGAAAAACAAGCTGCACTTGTGTGTGTGTGTGTGTGTGTGAGTCTAGAGAGAAAGAAAGATTTAGACATGAAAGGAGGCCTTAGCATTAGGCCTTATAATGGGCAAAGTGACAAAATGACTGTCCTGAATTGGCTATCACGACAGCCAACTGGGTCCTGCAATATCCATACAGACCTCCCGCTTTCCTGCTGGGGCCATGTGGCAGCCACCTCTGGTGCTAGGCAGAGCCCTGAGGGTGGAGAGCGAGCAGCAGCCTTCTCTCTGACTGCCCGAGTGCGGGGTGGGGTGGGGTGCTAACCCCAGCCGCCTCCAACTGGCTTGGCCGGGGGCGAGAGCCTTCTCCTTCTGCCTGACTGCCTTCATCAGCGCACACAGAAGGAGATGTCGGTTGTTACTTTTAAACTCTTAGGCTGTGGTGACTAACTCCTTGTGTTAGAAGTAGTGCAGCAGCCACTGGCGAGAGTCCCTGGCGAAGGAGCCAGTTCTATTTTGGATGAATTAGGAGGATGAAAGACGTCCTTGGGGTCCTTGTTGGATCAGGATTTCCATTTTAGCTGAGGAGCAAAGACAGAGCAATGTCAGAGCACTAACTTGGCAGAAGGAGGTGGTTTTATGTCATCTAAAGGGTACAACTAAGGGAGTCAGGGGACTTGGAGGCAAGATCTAGTAAGACCACAGTAGCTAATAACAGTAGATAGCGCTTACTATGGGTGAGCACTCTTCCAAGCACCCTGCATATTTTAATTCATTTAATGCTCACAACAACCCTGTGAAATAGTACAAATCAGCCCCTCCATCGTATAGCAGTTGAAATTGAGGCACAAGGTAGTGACTTGCTCAAGATCCCAGAGCCAGTAGGGGCAGGGAAGGCTGTCACCAGCCCCTTGCCTGCATGCGGGGCTGTTGCCCTGAGGCATAGCCTGCGGCAGGACACAGGTCCTCCTGACCCTGGGGTAGCCAGGCCACTATGGGTCTGTCTGCCTGCTCTGCCCACAAAGGGTGTGAGGTGGCCAGGGAGGCGCTTTTCTTCCCAGGGACAAAAGGAGCTGCCTAGATGACGTCCTTTCTTGCTTGAGCACACCAGTCATCAATCCACATGTAAAGCACAGTTGGGGACTGGGCTACAGACCCTGTAGTCGCTGCCATGTTTCACACGCCTGATAAACGATTCTGCTGCAGAGGCTTGAAGGGCATCTGTGCAAAGTGGTTCTGAGCAAGATTCTTCAAGACCTTTCTACACATTCCCATCCATTCTGAGGCTGCCTGGGACCAGGGGAAGGAGAAGCTGGCAGCACCAGGAAGCAAAGAGTCTTTGTATGGAGTTGGAGGGAGCCTGTAAGATCTCATCCCAGGAGCCAGAGGGAGGAGGGCCTTGGAGAGTGTTTTTTGAGACAGAGTTTCACAGAGTTTCACTGTGTTACCCTCGGTAGAGTGCTATGGTGTCACAGCTCACAGCAACCTCCAAGTCTTGGGCTTCGGCGATTCTCCTGCCTCAGTCTCCCAAGTAGCTGGGACTACAGGCACCTGCCACAACGCCCGGCTATTTTTTGGTTGCAGTTGTCATCGCTGTTTAGCAGGCCATGTGTCTGGTGCCATAACCACTGTGCTATGGGCTCCAAGCCCCTTAGGGAGTTTGGGGAGTGTTTAGTCTACTTTCTTCACTGTTCATGGGAAGAGGCTTAGGAGGAGCTCAAGATCAATTAGCATTTGTCTCAGCGCTGGGACTCTTGAGACCATGCCTTCCCATTTGGAACTGTATAGGGCTTCATGTGCAGTATTCCATTTCATTTTGTATTATTATTATTTATTAAATCATAACTTTTTTTTTTTTTTTTTTTTTTGAGACAGAGCCTCAAGCTGTCCCCCTGGGTAGAGTGCCGTGGCACCACAGCTCACAGCAACCTCCAACTCCTGGGCTCAAGCAAGTCTCCTGCCTCAGCCTCCCAAGTAGCTGGGACCACAGGCGCCCGCCACAACGCCCGGCTATGTTTTGGTTGCAGCCGTCGTTGTTTGGCGCGTCCGGGCTGGGGATTCGAACCCGCCACCTTAGGTGTATGTGGCTGGCGCCTTAGCCGGTTGAGCTATAGGCACTGAGCCTAAATCATAACTTTGTACACTGATGCATTCGTGGGTTTCAGGGTACTGCTTTGATATACAATGTGAATGCCTACATTGAACTAAAGTAACACAACCATCACAATTCTACTCATTTCTTAATAGTTTTGAAATGTACCATTGCATCATGCACTGTAGGAGATGCCAACAACCGAGCAAGATGATCTGCAGCTGAGGCGTGGACCTCGGGCCTTTCCTCCACAGGAGTTCCTTGTGGGAGGAGCCCGTGCCCTCAGCAAGCAGTCATTGTTAATTACTCCCCTCACCTGATGATTCCCTTTCAATAAAAGGCTGGTGCGGAGGTTGCTCGGGGCTACCCGGAAAGGAAGGGCTAGCCCGCTTTCCACAAGCTTGTACTTCTAATCTGCTTCTTGCCTGGTTCCTTCCTGCACTAACCAAGACCAGGGCCACAGGAGCCCGACGGGTGGCGACAATGCACTTTAGGTGAGGTCCCCCCAAATACCCTCTCTCCTCCCATATTCCCCCCTCCCCTCTCTCTCTCTCCTCTTCCCTTTTACTTTCTGGACTATAGTTATGTTTTGTCATTCGTATGAATGTGGAAGTGATTCTATGTTGATTTCATAGTAATATTGAGTACATTGGATACTTTTTTCCCCATTCTTGAGATACTTTACTAGGAAAAATATGTTCCAGCTCCATCCAGGTAAACATAAAAGATGTGAAGTCTCTATCTTTTTTATGGCTGCATAATATTCTATGGTGTACATATGCCACAATTTGTTAATCCATTCATGGGTCCATGGGCACTTGGGCTGTTTCCCAGTATTCCATTTTAATCTCTGCACCAACCCAAGGAGAAGGGTGTTATGAAGCCCATTTTACAGATGAGGAAATTGAGGACAAAGTGGCAGAACTGGGATTTGGCCCTAAATACTTCCATATTATTCCCTTTGCTTCATTTTAATATTAAGACCATCTTTGACTTCCAAGTATAGGTTGTTTGTCTGGTGTCAACAATTCCTGAGCCAGCAATTCCAGCCTGGGTCCAGTGCCACTATTTACTAGGTATGGTTTTGAGCAAGTCATGTAGCTGTTGGAGCCTATGTTTCTACTTTGTAAGCTGGGAATAATAATGTCTGAATCACAGGGCATTTTTAAGGATGAAATAGCACAATACTCAGAAGGCACTTATTACGAGGCCATGTATTGAAGAGGTAGCCACTATATTATTATTATTAGTGGTAAGAAGCACCCATGTTTGATACTGAGTCTTATTCTGAAAATCTGGAATTAACTTGGTTGTAACCACATGCAATAATTTTTGGCTAATTTCTAAAGAAGGCATGGTTATTATGATTTCATTTATTAAAGTCTGTGGTAGAATAATGGGCCCCCCAAACCTCCCTCTTCTAATTCTGGACACTGCGAATATGCCACTTCATGTGGCAAAAGGGACTTTGCAGATGTGATTTAACTAAGGATCCTGAAGTGGGGAGATTATCCTAGATTATCTAGGTGGGCCCAGTGTGATCATAAGGGTCCTTATGGGAATGAAGCAGGAGGGTCAGTGTGAGAGAAGATATGATAAGGAAGCAAACGTTGAGACAGAGAGAAAGAGATTTGAAGATGGTTTGTTGCTGGCTTTGGAGATGGAGGAAGAGGCTGTGAGCCAAGGAATGCAGGCAGCCTCTGGAAGCCGCAAAAGGCAAGAGAGCAAATTCTTCACTAAAGCTTCTGCAAAGAATATAGCCTTGCCAACCCATTTTCAACTTCTGATTGCCAGAACTTTAAGGGATTAGTCTTCTTCTTCTTCTTCTTCTTTTTTTTTTTTTGCTGTTGTCCCAGGTTTATTAGAATGATACAGCACAGCTGATAGATTCAAACAGTTCCATGTGCTGTTTTGAAATTTATCCCAAATGTAGGCTGAGTGACCTGCAGCTTGGACAGAATGCCAAAAGTCAAAAAACTTCAGCTTTTCCTTAATGTCAAGTTCTACTACAGTGATCTCCTGATCCAGGGCTGAGACCTTGAGGACATAGTTGTCTCTCCGCTCTCTCTCCTCCTCCTGCAGCGTGATGGTGATGCCTCTCCCTGGGCCCCTCTGGACCCCCTTCATCAGGCGTGTGACACAGCCTGCTGTCTTGTTGCTGGGAAGATGGTGATCTCTTCACACATGTGCTCGTTAGTGTGGAAGTCATTGCCCAGACAGGTGTAGTACTTCTCAGTGATGACCTGGGCCACCTTCTTCATAGTTTTGGTGTAAACTCAGTCCATGTTGGTGGGTCCTTGGTAAAAGAGGATAAATTAGTCTTGTTTTAAGCCACACAAATATAAGTTGGTGGTAATTAGCTACCACAGCAGTAAGAAAATTAATACAGGATTCTGATTTAATACTTTGTGTTCAGGTTCCACAGGCATTGATAAGCACCCTGCCCGGCTAAGTGCTGTGCTGGGTACTCCAACCCGAAAGTGTTTCTGTGAGCAGTGAGATGAGTGGATGTGGAGTGTGGGCTTTGATGCAAAACACCCACCCGAGCAGGAATCACAGTGCTACTGCTCATTAGTGATGTGATCTATATCAGTCACCAGGATTCTCTGAGCCTCAGTTTCCTTATCTGTAGAGAACTGGACACATGAAAAGTACTTGCCTTGGGCTTGTCACTCAGCAGATTCGAACCCAGTCAATGTTGCTACTGACTTCTGGACTTAGATGCCATATACCAGATGCTGTCCCTGCAGAGGGCCCCTTCATGAAACGAGGGTGAAAGTAGACTCTGGGGGGTCATGTCCCTGTCTCTGGGGTTCCCCCAAGGGCAAAATTAGGACCAGGCGGTGGGGAAGAACTTGCTTTCAGCCAGGGCTTTCCAGAGGCAGAACTAACTCCTTGGTACCTTCCTGGTTTAAGGGGAAACCCAAGTATTATGACCGCCCTTACCCAGGACCTGGCTCAGGGGCATGGGCAGGACATTTTACTAAGGCCTTCAGATACAGACTTGTGATGTTACTGTGCTATGATAACATTGACACTTGCAGTCCTCACACCAGCTGGTGGACTGAAGGGAGAAGGTACTCATCTTGGGGTTTCAAACTAGAGCTTCAGTCCTGGTCCTCACTGCCTGTAGGGCCTTGGACCCCACACCCCAGGAATGTAGAACTTATTTTATGATCAGTGAAACCACATTGCATTGCACTTTGTTTTGGCTAGGTGGACTGACACAATTATTTTGGTATATGTACATATCAAAATTCTCCACTTTATTTTGGTTTGCATTCTGGCTTTGGCCAGCTTTCATTTTTCACTCTGCCCTGAGCTGCAGGTAATGGAAGTAGCCTGAGTTGATCTTAACCTCAAGAAGGCTTTGGTCTCAGCCTTCACTTTTATCCGCATCTCCTGCATTTGAATAGAACCCAGTCCCATTCATTAGCTCTCAGCAGGTCTATGTGGGAGGTACCGTCATTCTCCATTCTCCTGAACCCAATCAACCAGGATAGCATCCATTCTGATTGGTCAGGGCCCTCGCTGTGCTGAAGGCTACCTGTTTAAATAGTACCCCTGCTTATGCCCATTTTATAGATGAGGAAACTCAGATACGGTAAAGACATGTGGGAGGCCACGCAGCTAGAACCCAAGGCCTTTGACTCTGAAAACCCCTGAGCTTCTCCCTCTGCCCAAGCTACCCCTCTTTACGGAAGGTTTAATCACGCACGCTGGCTTTAAAGACCCTATGACAATACCACGGGCTCTTTTCTTTTTACCACCTTGGAAGCGGCTGTAAAAATATTAAAACCAATTGCCATCGTCTTTCAGACTGCTGCATTTATTACACACAGCTTTCAAATGAATGGAAATAATCGAAACTCCCTCCCTGTTCCATTCTTTGGGGGCATTTCAGATTTATACAATATTTCTGAAAGCTCTTATAATAGGGCATATGCACTTAGGGCATTAATGAAGTCGGCTCAGGGCTTGCTGGTCTCATTTCACGGAGCTAATTGTTAAGTGTTTTGCATACTTACAATTGAACTAAATTATTCCAAGCTAGCTGGTTTCAGGAAGTGTTAATTATATTTCAGTAAAGGAAAATCAAGGCTAAAAAATCATCCACTTAGAGCTTATCTATTTATGAACATCTCATTCTGGAGATCCCAAACATATATTTTAATGCCATGTGAATATTGAGATTAATATTTCTTCACCAAAGAAACCTTTATTCCTTTCTTGAATAGGGCCCCTCTTCCCATCCTTCCACTTTTATTCAGCAGCCTAGTCTGGAAGTTGAAAGAAGCCTTCCTTTGTATTTCTGGCGCCTTGAATCTTTAAGTTGGATGCCAAGAACAGCATTAGCTCCATTCATCTGGAGACCAACTGGCCTTCTGTAAATGATATTAAGTAATTAATTTATGGGTCCTGCACCCGCCATTTAGGATCAAGCACTCCCTTGCTTCTGAGGTTTGAGGAAGTCATTGGAATAGGAGTTTTTACCGGAGACTTAGATTGGAGGGGCTGAGTGGTAAAGAATTGTCCCTCGGGGCTCAGGGCAGGGGTGGGGGCAGGGGATGGGAGCTGAGGTCCCAGTGGGGCAGGGGTGTCCACAACACCAGCATTGTTCTTTCCCACACTTCTTTTCCTCCTCATTGGATCAGAAGGTCTGAATGAACGCTTAACAAGAAGTTCTCCAAGTTTCCTTTGTATCTGATGCTCAATTTCCCTTCTATTTGTTTTTAACTTTCTGTTGATTCGCTCATGCGTGCGTTCACTGGCTCATTCAGCACACACATATTGAGCTAAGGGAGGCCTATTCCACGGAGCGGAGCGGAGCAAGTAGAGTGCTGGGCCGGGCACTGGGCGGGGAGAGCTGAGGAGGGGGGTTGGGTTCAGGAAGTGTTAATTATATTTAAATAAAGGAAAATCAAGGCTAAAAAGTCATCCATTTAGAGCTTATCTATTTATGAACATCTCATTCTGGAGACCTCAAACATATTTCAATGCGATGTGAGTATTGAGATTGATAGTTCTTTAGCAAAGAAACCTTTATGCCTTGCTTGAATAGGGCCCCTATACATAAACAGACCAGGCCATCAGCTCCACCAGGGAGGCTTGTTAGGACACAGAGTGCCGGCCCTGTCCCAGAGTTTCTGATCCAGCAGGTCCGGGGAGGACTGCTAATTGGCATGTCCAGTAGGTTCCCCGGGAAATGCTGATGTGCAGATCCAGGGATCACCCTATGAGACCTGCTGCAGTAGACCCATGGGGTTTAGGAGGCGACATCCTGAAACCATTTTAATCTGGATCTAAATGTATATACACCACTGTTCAGAGCCCTTTGGAGCTGGCATTGAATGAGAGGAGCATTTATTCTTACCAATAATGCTTTTTTTCCCATTAAGAAAATACTACCTAAAAAGAAAATACTACCTTATAAATAATGACTAGAGAATAACCAACACGTGTTGAGATGTGGATGCCAGTGGGTGGTTGGGCTCAGAATTAGCTGCACAATTCCCATTGTATACCGGCCTTCCAGAGCGAGATTTAAACCCACAGTTATTTTTAACAATTGTTTTTTATTTTAAATTATCATGGGTATATAATAGATGTATATCTTTTTTTTTTTTTTATTGTTGGAGAACCACTCAGGGTATAATAAGCCAGGTTATACTGCTTGCATTTTCTGGGAGATAGATGTATATCTTTATAGGGTACATGTGATATCTTATGAATATATCAAATCAGGGTAACTGAGGTACCCGTTACCTCAGGCAATTCCACTCTTTTATTACTAATTATTTTAAAGTATATAAAGTATTATTGCTTGTAGTCACTTTGTTATGTTATCAAATATTGTTCATTCTAAATAACTCTATTCTTGTACTCATTAACCATCCCTGCTTCACTCCCCCTTCCCTACTCCCCTTCCCAGCCTCTCGTAGCCATCACGCTACTCTCTGTGTCCATGAGATCAGTTGTCAAACCCACACTTCTGCAAAACAACCAACTACTTCTTTTCAGGGGCCTCCAGGGGTGCTTGTGTATTTGTGGGACCTTGGGTGGACTTCGTATTTATTTATTTTTATTTTTCATTTGATTAATTTAGGATACAAACAATTAGGTTACAATGTTTGCATATGTTAGGTAAAGTCCCTGTTGTAATTGTGTCCTGCACCCAGGAGGTGTGTCACATACCCTTACCTTATGCCCATTAGGTGGGAGCACCCCAATTCCCCTCTCTCCTCCCCCAACTTGCATTGAATTGAGTTTTTCTCTTGTGTGGGCATGTATCACTTCATCTATTGGTTTCATATTAGTACATTGGATACTTGATTTCCCATTCTTGTGTTACTTTCCCAAGAAGAACGTGTTTCAATCCCATCTAGGGTAATACAAAACATGTAAAGTCAGCTTGGTGCCCGGTAGCACAGTGGTTATGAAGCCAGCCACATACACCAAGGTTGGTGGGTTCAAACCCAGCCCGAGCCAGCTAAACAATGACAACTGCAACAACAAATAGCTGGGCATTATGGAGGGCACCTGTAGTCCCAGCTACTTGGGAGGCTGAGGCAAGAGAATCGCTTAAGCCCAAGAGTTTGAGGTTGCTGTGTGCTGTGACACCACAGCAGTTTATTGAGGGTGACATAGTGAGACTCTGTCTCCAAAACAACAACCCCCCCCCAACAAATCTTGATTGTGAGGCTGAAAAGTTAGAGTTTATTTTGAAATATAGCAGATAAAGGATCACTTGATATTTTTATATTTCTTTTTTCCTTTTTTGAGATAGAATCTCACTTTGTTGCCCTCAGTAACCTGAAACTCTTGGGCTCAAGTGATCCTCTTGAGCCTCCCGAGTAGCTGGGACTACAGGTGCCTGCCACAGCACCCGACTTGATACTTTATGTCTGGAGTGGGGTGGGGGAGTGACTCAAGAACAGTGGAGTGCTGTTAGGTGGGGGTGTGGGATTACAGTCGTCTGGCAGGGCTGGGAGCTGAGTGGGAAGTTAAGATGAATTAAAATAAAATTTTAAAAAATGTAGTTATTTGCTAGTAGTAGCCACATTTCAAGGGCTCTGTTGCCACATGCAGGTAGTGGCTGCCACGGGACAGTACAGATATAGAACTTCTCCATGCTGGGGCAAGTTCTGTGGGAGTGCTGGTCCAGAAGGGGCCCATAGCGTCCTCATGGGTATAAGTGGTGCTCCCTGAAGGTGGAGTGCAGTCTGTGGGTAGCTGAATTGGAGGTCCTTAGACCCAGGGCTGGAGACTTGGCTACCACGCCTTGGGTAGCTGTCAGTGCTGTGTACAGGAAGGTGGAGAGAGAGGAGCAAAGCAGATGCGTGGAGAGCAGGGAAGGACCTTCACCCCTGCATGAGGCAGACGCAGAGGGAATTGGGACCTGTCGTCTTCCAGTTTTCTCGTGACACCTGATGTCTCGTTAACAATGCCACCTCCACATTTACTTGGGTTAGTGTGTGTCGTGTGTGTTTCTTGCGACCCAGTAATTTCTAAGCATGTGGACTCCTAGTCCCCTAGCTCAGGACACATGCCAAGTGCTCGATCGAAGCTTGTGGAGTTGTGGGATGAATGTGACAGTGGAAGGGAGGACCAACGGCGGCAGGGAGGCAGCCGAGGGTTGCCTCTAGATGGAAATGCTGGGGGCAGGCATCTCAAAGATGTCCCCTTCTTCCCTCACCCCTTTGGCACGTGACGTATACACCCCCTGAGAGATACACGTGCGTGTGGCTAGTGCTGTTCTGATGTCCTCCCTGCCTCACCACATTCTCACATCAATTCAGGTGGCAGTTTAGAGCCAATTAAAATTTATAAGCCACAGGTAGTGAGCAAAATCCCAAGGATTAATTTGCTCAGTGGAGTAGTAATCTGTGTAATGTCACGGGCGCTCCTTCAGCACACTCGGCAGGATGGAGATGGGGAGGTGCGTCCCTTCTCAAGTTTTGCTGTAAATGCCCTAATTGGTCCCACCGGGCTGGGACCCACCTCCTTGGAGCACTGTAAAAGGGCAGAGTCAGCTGTTTGGGCCCCCAGCTGAGCTGTCCAGCTGAAACCTCCCTCCTCACTACTAGTCAGGGCTGCCGTCCTCTACCCCAGCTGGCAGAGAGAGGCCCTCTCTCTGTCCAGCCGCCCTCTGAAGCGTGCTCCCCTCTGTACTGCCCCTGGGGCAAGGCAAGGGAAGGATGGTATTGGGCAGATCCAACCTGCCCCCAGGACCTGCTTCCCAGGGCTTTGTAATTAGAATCCTTCCCAATTAGAAGGTGGCATGAAACAGCATCCGGGTTAATAATATGGCAATGCCCACCTGTCCAACCAGCCACCCTGACTCTAAGACAGCCGGAAGGCCAGGAGAAAGGACTCACTAATGAGGGGGCTGCACAGTTGGGGCTCTGCGGCCAGCCTGGATGTGAGCTTGCCTAGCAGCCTTTGGTGCTAAGATTCGTGAGACCTGAGTTCTGATGAAATTCTTTCCTCCATAGACGCTTGGCTTAAGATAACCTTGTCTCATGGGAACTTGGTTTCTGCCTGGAGCATCTAAACTCAGTGTGGCAAGTCACAGAAAGTGACCCTGGAGCCTATAGGGGCTTACACAGCTTGTCCTGAGAGCCAGGCAGTGGCCAGCAGGGTGAAGCCAATTAACATAATGGCTAAGAGGTGTGGCTTTGGAGCTGGGCAGACCTGGGTTCAAGTCCTTGCTCTGAATTTATCAACTGGTGCCTTTGGGAATGTTTCCTAACTCTCTGAGCTTGTTTCCTTATTACTAGAATGGGGATCAAAATACCCACATTGTAGGGTGATGTTCATGGAGTGTTTAGGACAGTACTTGTAAATAGCCAACCCTTAATAAGTGGTGGCTTTTATTATGTTGTTAATGGCAATGATAACAATAAAAATACTTTCAAGTGTCCTGAGTGCCAGGCTTTGCACCTTCCTCTCCCTTGGCCTCTCAACTTACCTGCCCATGGCAAAGACCTGTCCCCTCTACCTCTGCTGTGGGTTGTGACAACAAAGTGGGATAGAGGACAGGACATTGTTGAAATGGACATAATCAAGGCTTATGTATAAGAGATTATTAGTACCAATAAATTAAGTTGAAGGAATCCTGCAGAAATGGCTCATGGCTCCCTCAATCTGATGACATGGGGAAAAAAGTTCACCACAACAGTTCCTCTTAGCTTCATAGGGCTCTGCGACACGTGGGTGAGCATTAGTCCGTGTTCATTGTTGCCAACAACAGCAGTCGACTCTGGCTGATTTAAGTAGTGAAGGATTTTTTTTTTTTTTGATACAGAGTATGACTATGTCGCCCTCAGTAGAGTGCTGTGGCATCATAGCTCGCAGTAACATCCAACTCCTGGGCTTAAGCGATTCTCTTGCCTCAGCCTCCCAAGTAGCTGGGACTATAGGTGCCCACCACAATGCCCAGCTATTTTTTTTTTTTTTGTAGTTGCCATTGTTGTTTGGCAGGCCTGGTCTGGGTTCAAACCTGCCATCCCCAGTGTATGTGGCTGGGGCCAAGCCGCTGAGCTATAGGTACCAAGCCAGTAAAGGAATTTGTTGAAAGAGAATATGGCAGCTCAGAGCATCAGCAGGAAAGCTGGGGGACACAGATGAGGGTATCTGGGCACCAGGAGCCCCATCTGACCTATGCCTCAGGTGAGGTCTGGTGTGGAGCTTGTGTTCCCTCCATCCTTGAGGATGTGCCCCTGGATAATACCCGGGCACTCTGGGGACACGGGTGCTGCCTTTGCACCTGGCTGTGTTCTCCCCACGTTGCCTGTGAGGACTGGGTATCTGATTAGCTCTTCCCTAGTGACATCATAGGCTTAAGTTGCAAAGAGGTGCAGGAAAATTTTAGACAAGTGTCTGGCCTGTATTTTCTTCTGTATCAGGAGGGCTTGCCTCCTGAACACTCTCCCAGGAGGACAGTGCCTGGTGAGAAGACTCAGACATTGGCTGGCCAAAGAGTTATATGTGCCAATGAACAATGAGAGAGATGGGGAGCATCCCCACCCAGGGAACCTGATGGTGTTGAAACCCTAGCTGGTGTATTATCAGCATAATTCTGACTTGACTGGCACTTCTGTGCCTCTTTTTATGCTGGGAAAGGGACTTGGACTGCAGTGAGTTGAGGCCCAGACTTTTTTTTGGAAACAGAGTCTTACTTTGTCACCCTTGGTACAGTGCCATGGCGTCATAGCTCACAGTGACCTGAAACTCTTGGGCTCGAGTGATCTTCTTGTCTCAGCCTCTAAAGCTAAGACTAGAGGCACCTACCACAAAGCCCTGCTATTTCTAAAGATGAGCTCTTACTCTTGTCAGGCTGGTCTCAAACTCGTGAGCTTCAAGCAATCCACTTGCCTCTGTCTCCCAGAGCGCTGGGATTATAGGCATGCGCTACCGTGCGTGGCCTGGATGATTTCTTTCTTTCTTTCTTTTTTTTTTTAAGACAAAAACTCAAGCTGTCCCCCTGGGTAGAGTGCTGTGACATCACAGCTCACAGCAACCTCCAACTCATGGGCTCAAGTGATTCTCCTGCCTCTGCCTCCCAAGTAGCTGGGACTACAGGCACCCACCACAACACCTGGCTGTTTTTTGGTTGCAGCCATCATTGCTGTTTGGTGGGCCCAGGCTGGATTTGAACCTGCCAGCTCAGGTGTATGTGGCTGGCGCCTTAGCCGCTTGAGCCACAGGCGCAGAGCTCTGGAACGATTTCTTAACCACAAATTCAAATAATTTCAGGGAGGGGGAAAACCTATCAGATGAGGTCCCCTGGGTAAGCCACTAAGGCTCTCTGGGCACAGTTTCTTTATCTGTCAAGGAGAGGTGTCCAGACGGCATGGAGAAGCTAGTCTCTGGGGCATGGCTGGATTGGACATCCTCAGGGGGCTGCTGGTGGAGCTTTGCGTGTGCTGTGATGTGTCTGCAAGGCAGCTAGCTGCAGCACCAATTTTCATAGCACCAACCTGGAAGCAGCTATGCATCCACAAATAGGAGACTGCTAACTACACCACGGGACATCCCTCCAGTAAGATATAGTGCACTGTCCAAAAGCATAAGAAACCATATGTAGCGATTTGGGTCAATCAGAGACATTAAGTGAAAAAATGTAGGCAAAAAAATGTATACTATGCGAAAATCTGTGGGCAAAAGATGTATTAGTAGATCTGTTTGCCTATATGTAAGATGTCTCTGGCCATAGCAGGTGCCTCCTGGAAAGGGTTTCTTGTGGGTTAGTGCTTCTCCTCCTTTTCCTCCTCCTTCTCCTGACAGAGTTTTGCTTTGTCACCCTCATAGAGTACCGTAACATCATAGCTCACAGCAACCTCAAACTCTTGGGCTCAAGTGATTCTCTTGCCTCAGCCTCCCAAGTAGCTGGGACTACAGGCACCTGCCACAATGCCAGGCTGTTTTTTTTTCCTTTATTGTTGGGAATTCATAGAGGGTGCAAGAAACCAGATTACCCTGATTGCAATTATTAGGTAAAGTCCCTCTTACAATTATGCCTTGGCCCCCAAAAGGTGTGTCACACACTGAGACCCCACCCCCTCCCTCCGTCCTCTCTCTACTCTTCCTTTCCCCCATCCCCTCCCTCCTTCTCTCTCTTTCTCTGCTTTCCCCTTCCCCCACCCATACTATGTCATTAATTGTCCTCACATCAAATTTAAATACATAGAATTCATGCTTCTCCATTCTTGTGATGCTTTACTAAGAATAATGTGTTCCACTTCCATCCAGGTTAATACAAAGGCTGTAAAGTCTCCATCATTTTTAATGGCTGAATAGTATTCCATGTTATACATAGACTACAGCTTGTTAATCTGTTCCTGGGTTGGTGGGCATTTAGGCTGTTTCTACATTTTGGCAATTGTAAATTGAGCTGCAATAAACAGTCTAGTGCAAGTGTCCTTAAGTTAAAAGGATTTTTTTTCCTTCTGGGTAGATGCCCAGTAATGGGATTGCAGGATCAAATGGGAGGTCTAGCTTGAGTTCTTTGAGGGTTCTCCATACTTCCTTCCAAAAAGGTTGCAGTAGTTTGCAGTCCCACCAGCAGTGTAAAAGTATTCCTTTCTCTCCACATCCATGCCAGCATCTGCAGTTTTGAGATTTTTGTGATGTGATGTCTGGTTATTTTTAGAGATGGGGTTTCTTAGACTGGTCTTGAACCTGTGAACTCAGGCAATCTACCTGCCTTGGCCTCCCAGAGTGCTAAGATTACAGGCATGAGCCACCGCACCAGGTCTAGATCTCCTTATTCTTGCATGGCTAGGACTTCTGGCACAGTGAGACATTACGTCCCTCTTCAGAGAAGGGAGCCAGGATTTGGATTCTCTGATATTGCTCACCCCATTGCAAATTGTAAGCAATAATGTTTCATGAAGGCTGGAAATTCTGCTGCCCTGCCTTCTTACAGCAGGTGGGAATACTTTACGGTGAGGAGTCTCATGTGTCTAGAACAGGGAGTATGTGGCAGGGAGTGGCCCGTACTGGACAGGGCTCAGTGAGAGGGCTGGTTGAAGGAGGCCCATTGTTTGTGAGGAGAGGTAGTGAGAGCCAACCTGTGCAGGTGCTCAGCCAGCTGTGCTGTGGAGTGGTCTCTCTGGCAGTGGGAAGGTGGGAAGCCTGGGCTACAGGGAGAGCCTATGTGGGAACAGCCAGGAGACTCGGCAGGCTGAGGGATCCTTGGTGAGTCTGCATTTGGCAGGAGGGAGGCCAGAACTGGGGAGAGCAGTCGGGGAGGGGAGATGGAAGAGAGGCAGGAAGAAGGTAGACAATTTTGCGTGGTCTGGTGGCCCCTGACGGACTGAGAAGTGGACAATGCAGAATGCATATGAAAAGTGGGGTCTAAGAAGTCTCAGAAATCCAGGGGCACTGTTTTGAAAAATGAAAGGTGATGGTCAGCATCACAGGTTCCAGAGGAGGCCAGTGTGTGTGCAAGGGTGGGGCGTGAGGGTGGAGCAGGCAGTCAGGAGGCCCCTGCAGCCTGGCACGATCACTTTCTGGGCATGATGGTGGCATGACAGATTGTGCTGCTCCAACCACACAGCTAGTCAGAAATGTAACACCGCCAGAGCCCAGCACAGCACCCCTTGGCATTGTTAATTAGTCCCGAGATTATTCCTTGCAAGGAAGCAACTCATTGCACCCAGGGTACAGCTGAACTACCTGGGCAGGGAGGCGGCTTGGGTCAATACTGTCTATTGAAACACCTTTCCCCCAGTTTTTCTTCAGTAGTGCCAAAATAATCAGCTAGCCCCTGCCTCCCTGGTCCTACCTTTCCCGGGTGACGGGTGACCGTGCTTTTAGGTCTTATTAGTTAAGAGGGACAAATTTGTATAACAGAAAAGTCACGGAGAGAGAATGTGGTATAAATGTTAATCATTTTTTTAACTTCGCATTATGTGATCCGTTAACATTAATATTTAATTTAATGCAGTCAAAAGATTAATGCTTGTGTTTATTTCTAAAAAAGGCAAGGATGCTTCAGGCTGCTTTTCAGCTGAGCTGAGCGTTGGGAACAGAGAAAAAAAAAACCCCAAACAACACAACAACAACCCACGGAACACAGAAGAAATGTATTCATGCCGCAATAATACAAATACCCTCTCTCCCGCCTGCTCTCCCTCCTCAGTTCCTAAAAATAAGCCACGGGGTCCTAATGGGGACACTGATTAAATATTCGGCTCTGTAATTTATGCCCAAGTGAATCCCAACAGGAACCAGAGGCCCTGGAAATCTGTTGTGAAATAATTATCCTGAATGACATTGTGGAGATGGTCTGTAAGGGTGCTGTCAATAATGCATTAGCCCAAATCTGTTTGAAATACAGCAAGGAAATTACACGATATTCATGGGAACCTGAAAGAATTATCAGTAAACAAATTTAATCAACTTGATGTTATGCATACCACTCAACCTCTTATTATCTGATCATCTGGGTTTAGAACACGCAGGGGAATTGAATGACGTGGGATGGATGCGAGGCTGCGGCTGTGTGTGTGTGTGTGTGTGTGTGTGGTGTATGCTTGGTGGAACCAGCCTCAGGTCTCTGCATTTCTCCTCCTTAGCTGCATCGCATTTGCATTTTTCTCTAGGCCTGATTGTTAGCTGCCAGCTCGCATCCCATCCTGGGCCTTGAACTCCCATTTCTTCCCCCAGTGTCAGAGCTCCCCTTGGGGAGGTCAGCTGACTGCCCATCCGTCCTTTTACTTCCCTTCTGTCCTCAAAGAAGGAGGGGTCACGCCCCCCCCCCCCGCCCCCAGTAGCTCAGAGGCAAAGAGGTAGGAAGGAGAGGAAGTTAAGTGCTGTTAATCTGGGGAGATGCTTCTTGGCATAGAAGAAAGAGTCCTCTCTAACCCTCGGGTTCACAGTGAGGATCTGTTGCTAAGTTGCGTGTGATCTTACTTTTAAATCCCTCCCCGTCTCTGGGCCTTAGTTTGGCCATCTGAAAAGTGGGCTTGGGCTGGATGGTCTGTGTGATTTTATGAAGTCTTGGGAGAAGCTTGGCAGCATCTCATTTATTTAGGTAGTTCTCTTTATCCTCCTGAACCTGATAGGGACCCCAGGGGGGAGGGGCATTCTCAAGACCACACGGAAGGTTGGATGCTGAGTCGAGCTCAGACCCACTTCTTATGACCCCCACCCCAAGTCAGATGTTGCTTTTCCTCTATACTGAAAGCCATGGGAAGTATTTTAAATTGAGCTCTTGGTTTAACGTCAGGGGACTTGGGTTGCTCTGCCTGGCTCTGAAAGTTTCTTTCCATTTCCAGGCCTCAGCTTCCCTAAGGGGTCAGGTGAGGTGGACTTTCTGCAGTCCTTTTTCTAGTTTTGACATTCCACATTGTCATCTGTTTTTTAAGTTCCTTAACAGGCTATATAGCTTTGTGCTTTGAGGAAGGGAGTCCAGGTTCCATTTCTACACTGTAATCCTCTCTTCTACTTCTTTATGAAGCGGAGGAGGATTCTTGTTGAGTACCTGCTGTGGTTCCTCCCAGGACTGGCCCTTTATGGGCGACATGCTCATTGAGTCCTGTTTTGTGTCTGGCCCTGAGCTTGGTCTTGGCATAACTTGATGGGACTTGGGAAGTTCTACCTGGGTACCAAGTAAAGCCAATTCATTCAACAAGTCCTTTTGGGACACCTACTGTGTTTCTGTCCCTATACTTGGCATTAGGCAGGATAATTAACAGTCAAATTTGTTGAATATGGTCTACGAGCTATGCACTAACCCGAACACTTCATATGTAAGTGAAGGCATGAGGCTTTCCCGCTGCCTGAGAATAGACCTTAGGAAGTAAAGCAGCACCAAGGGGCAGAACACACCTGTGTTAGAAAGAACACCAGAAACAAGAGTCACAGATCCCCTTCCAGGAGCTACTTGAATGAGCTCCCTTTTCTTCTTCCCATCACTGGGGAGGCCCAGACTCTGGTTGCACACAGTCCCAGCCTTATAAGTAAGAGTCTAGATCTGCAATGTGATAGCCACTAGCTTCAGGTGGCTATGGAGCATTTGAGATTGTGGCTAGTGTGGATTGAGGTGTGCCGTAAATGTAAAATACACACCAGATCTCCAAGATTAGTACAATAAAAGAATGTAAAGGATCTCAATAATTTTTTAGATTGAGTACAATATTTTGGTTATATTGAGTTAAATAAAATACAGTATGAAAATTACTTCTTCTATTTCTTGTTTTAATGTGACTACTAAAAAAATTAAAATTTTATATGGACCAGGTGTGGTGGCTCAGGTCTGTAATCCCAGCACTATGAAAGGCTGAGTTTGGGGGGACAACTTGAGGCCAAGAGTTCAAGACCAGCCTGGGCCATATAGCAAGACCCATTTCTACAAAAAATAAAAAAAAAATTAGTTAAGCATAAGGTGTGGACAAGTGGACCCAGCTACTTGGGATGCCAAGGTGGGAGGACTGCTTGAGCCCAAGAGTTTGAGATTGCAATGATCTATGATCACACCAATGCACTCCAGTCTGGGGACAGAGTGAGACTTGTCTTTTAAAAAATAAATAAAATGACATGTGTGTCTTGCATTATATTTTTATTGGACAGTATTGATTTAGATATTCAAATAATTTATCTCAAGGGAGTAGAGAGTCCTGGGGGTGCTGATGATATGGCCTTTTTCTCCCATGTCTCATAAAGGATACTAGAGGGGGGTTTGTCCTCAACCCCACACAAATGGTTCTAAGAGAATTAATTATTCATAGTGATGGGAAGAGTGCTTGATGAAGGAAGACTGAGACCTTCTTTCTTTCTTTCTTTCTTTTTTTTTTTTTTTTTGCAGTTTTTGGCTGGGACTGGGTTTGAACCCGCCACCTCCAGCATATGGGGCTGGTGCCCTACTCTTTTGAGCTACAGGTGCCTCCCAAGACCTTATTTCTTGATGTAACTTCTTAGACAGGAATTGCAGATGGGCTCCCTGTGCTTATTTGAGCAGAGATAAAAGATAATTGAAGAGTGTGGTAGGCAGAATAATGGTCCCCCAAAGATGTCTATGTACTAATCCCAGCAATCTGTGCCTATGTTACTTTAGACAGCAAAAGGGACTTTGCAGATGTGATTAAGGCTAAAGAATCTGAGAGGAGAGATTACCCTGCATTATCCAGCTGAGAAACTTTCTTGGCTGCCATCAGAGATAGGATGATTGGGGTGATAGAAGACGAGGTGAGAGAAATGAGAAGTGTTAATGGGACTCGACTTGTCATTATGGCCTTTGAAATGGGGGGTTATGGTCCAAGGAAAGCAGGTGGCCTTTAGAAGCTGGGAATGGCAAAGAAACAGACCATCTCCTAGAGCCTCTAGGACCCAACACAGCCTTCTCAACACCTTGGTTTTTGTCCAGTAAGATCTTGCTAGACTTCTGGTCCAAAGAATAATACGATACATTTGAATTGTTACAAGCCACTAAGTTTGTGGTAATGTGTCATTGCAGCAATAGGAAACTAATACGAAAAGAGACATAGTGCTGGGAAAGGCTATAGCAGTTGCTCATACGTAGAGTGGACACTTTGGAAATAGCCAGACTGGAGCCATTCTGCCAAGGCCCATCCATGTAGCTGGCTGCAGAGAAAGGGACCTTAAAAAAAGAGGCTTTGGGATGGTAGACAAAGGAGGCTAATTGAGGGGGGTCAGGTTGAGGACCTCTTGGGGATGTGTAGTGGAGAGCTCCCCTTCCCCTGGGGTCTCCTGAAAAGCTTGTGAGTGCATTCCAAGAGCAGGTGGGAAAGCATTGTGCAAAGATTATTACTAGAAACAGTGAAGAAAGGGCTGTATAAGAGCCCTTAGCCACCTGTGTCAGATAGGCTCAGTTATGCTAAGTAACAAACAGCCCCCAAATGTTAGTCTCTTATGACAATGAAGACATATTCCTTGTTCATTCTCCATGTCTGTTTCTACACATCCTAGTGGAATCTATGATCACACAGCATTTATTAAATCAAGTCACGTGGCTCCACCTAACTTGAAGTGGACATAAAAGTATAATCTCCCCATGTGCTTGGAAGAGGCTGGAACTAGGGATATTTATTGATAGGCATTATTGCCTACTAATCTCTCTGTCCTTTCTAATCCTTCTTTCCAGGCCTAAAACCACTTGAGGTAAAAGGGCCCCAGGAGAGAGAAGGACAAAAGAACAGGCCATGCCCTGTCCCACGTGGCAGGATTCTCATCGTGATACCTAGCTAGCACGCGAAGAAGCAGTGGAGGGAGAGGTACTAAATTAGGTATTAAATTAGAGGTACTAAATTTAGGAGGCGTACTAAATTGCCATTTTAAGCCAGACTGGACTTTCAATTTAAATATTGAAAATGAAAGAAGGGTGGGGGCTCTTCCTGTGATGTGATTACAAAATAGGAAATCAAGAGTCCTCAGGGCAGGGATGAAGGCAGTGCTTAGAAAAGAATAAAGCTGCTTTGGATGCATGGCCCACTAATTTCAGACTGTACTAAACCAACTGCCCACACATTTAATCTTCAAAGTGATCCTTTGAAATAGTCATTATTATCACCTTCATTTCACATAGGACAAAACTGAAGCTCAGAGAGGTTAAGTAATTTGTCTAATGGCACACAGCTCAAGCAGCTAGCCAGGACTCAAGCCCAGATTTGTCTGACTCCAAGTATGTAGTTTTGAAAGCCATCCTTGCTTCCCTGTGCTTTCTGATATATGTGGCCCTTCTGGAGTAGATAAGGTGCTTACATTATGCTATCCCTTGGTGGGAAAGAAAGTAAAGTGAAAAAGATTCTCGGGATGCAGCAAATGGGCTTATACTATGTGCCAGGCCCTACTAGGCACTCAGCATGGATTATTTAACTTCCAGGGATACTCTGTAAAGTAAGCAATTCCATTCCAATTTGTACATGAGTCCAACTCAGGCTTCAGAAGATAATACAATTTGCCATCATCAAGCAACTGATAGGCAAGATTTGTTTGTTTGTTTTTTTTTTTTTTGAGATTGAGTCTCACTATGTTGCCCTCAAGAGAGTGTTGTGGCCTCACAGCAACCTCAAACTCCCGGGCTCAAGCGATTTTCTTGCCTCAGCCTCCCAAGTAGCTGGGATTACAGGCACCCACCACAATGCCCGGCTATTTTTTGGTTGGAGCTGTCATTGTTGTTTAGTTGGCCCGAGCTGGGCTGGAACCCGCCAGTCTCGGTGCATGAAGCTGGCGCTCTACTAATTGAGCTGCAGGTGCTGAGCCGGTAGGCAAGATTTGAACACTGACCTTTTTTCAAAACTCCGTCCGCTGAGTAACAATTTCCCAAGTTTTGGATGGCTTAGAGGAGGGAGAGGACACTGTTGGGTGGAGCAGTTGAGGAAGCAAAGGTGATGAGAGTGCACAAAAGGAACTTGGGGACAAGGAGGATGCAAGTCAGACTGGAGCTGAGAATGTGTAAGATTGGTGTGGGGGAGGCCTGGGGGGGTTGCAGAAAGGCAGGCGGAGCCAGATAGGAAGTTGTTTGGAACCCTGGCCAAGGGTTTGGCTATGTGCCCTTAGGCTGTGAGAGGCCATTTGGAAGGAGGTCTGGCATGTCTGGCATGTGATGGAGGAGGAACAGGAAGGACAGGCCCCTGGTGTTCCCAGGGCCACCACTGAGCCTTCACAGGGCTTTCTGCCCACGCAGTCATTATTCCCTTGTCAGGTAGGAAACAGGAAGGGTCTACTTTAGGCAGAAAGATCCCTTAAGAAAAAGGCATGATCAAGGTTGGGCCAGATGATGGGGAAAGGTCCAAGGTGCAGCAGGACAGACACTGGAAGGCGTGGAGGTGGGGCGGTGGTACAGGGCAGCAGAAAAAAATGCATCTTTGGCTCCTGGCAGAACATGTTCAGGTCTCAGCCCGGTCTTCGTGAACAAAAGTTCTCTGAAAAGCAATGTGGAGGAAAAAGACTTATTCCAGTGGTCAGTTTCCAAACCAGGGAGATATAGCCTTTGGTATAAAATGGTGTGTTCCAGAGTACAAAAACAGGGTTTAAAGTTTTATAGCACAAGTACCCTCCTAGATTCCTTGCCAGCTCCATTTATGCAAATGAAAGATTCCAGTTAGGAGTGGTTGCTACAGCTGAGCCTTGATTGGCTCATATAGTTCACCCCTTGAGTGCTTTTTTTTTTTTTTTTAAAGTGCTATGTCTTTATTTATTTATTTATTTTTTTGGAGACCGAGTCTTACTATGTTGCCCTCAGTAGAAATCCATGGTGTCACAGCTCACAGTAACCTCAAACTCTCCGGCTTAAGCGATTCTCTTGCCTCAGCCTCCCAACTAGCTGGGACTACAGGCGCCCGCCACAATGCCCGGCTGTTTTTGTTGTTGTTGTTGTTGTTCTCTCTCTCTCTCTCTTTTTTTTTCTTTTTTTGAGACTGAGCCTCAAGCTGTCACCCTGGGTAGAGTGCCTTGGCATCACAGCTCACAGTAACCTCCAACTCCTGGGCTCAAGCGATTCTCCTGCCTCTGCCTCCCAAGTAGCTGGGACCACAGGCGCCTGCCACAACCCCTGGCTATTTTTTGGTTGTAGCATCATTATTGTTTGGCAGGCCTGGGCTAGATTCGAACCTGCCAGCTCAGGGGTTGGTGCCTTAGCCACTTGAGCCACAGGCACTAAGCCTGGTTTTCTCATTTTTTCAGGGAAATTTCTTGGCTTTTTTTTTTTTTCAAAGAGACAGAGTCTCACTTTGTCACCCTTGGTAGAGGTGCCATAGAGTCACATGTGGCTCACGGCAACTTCCAACTCTTGGGTTTAGGTGATTCTCTTGCCTCAGCCTCCCTAGTACCTGAACTACAGGCACCCGCCACAATGCCTGGCTAGTTTTTGTTGCAGTTTGGCCAGGGCTGGGTTTGAACCTGCCACCCTTGGCATATGGGGCTGGCACCCTACTCACTGAGCCACAGGTGCCACTCAATTTCTTGGCTTTTTATTGTCAGTGTGAACGGTACTTTTCATGAAGAAGAAAATATTTACTGATATGCAATTTAAAAGGGACTATTTAGGGGGTACCTGTGGCTCAGTGAGTAGGGTGCCAGCCCCATATACAGAGGGTGGCAGGTTTGAACTGCCACAAAAAATAGCCAGGCCTTGTGGCAGGAACCTGTAGTCCCAGCTACTTGGGAGGCTGAGGCAAGAGAATCGCCTAAGCCCAAGAGCTGGAGGTTGCTGTGAGCTGTGACGCCATGGCACTCTACCAAGGGCGACAAAGTAAGACTCTGTCTCTAAAAAAAAATAAAAGGGACTATCTTTTGCAGAATGGATCTTTTGCTACAGATTTATTTTTCTCTCCCAGTGAGCTACAAATAATAGAAAATGTCTATTTTGGATCCATGGATCCATGTGAATTTGCACAGCTGCCTTTTGAAATATTTTCCTAATGGCTGTGATTTTGTATTTTTCTTATCTACAGAAATCCTCCTAATTCATTCTTATTCTAGACAGGTAGAACAGGTCTCAATTTGTAGTCTAGGAAAGAAGTACTGAAAAGTTGAGATCTCGTAGTCAGTGGTAAAAATACAATTTAGAAGCCAGATTACCTGACCCCTATTTAGTTCTCTTTCCTTAGTATTACAAAGTGAGCTGATCCTGGTTTAAACCCTCTTGGCAATTCTTTACTTTAAATTGCATACTGTAACTTTTTTTAAACTACTCTTTTTCCAGGGACCTGACAATGTCCCTATATTGTGGAATAGCTTGCAGGAGAAAATCTTTTTGGTGCTGTAGGCTGCTGTCAACCTTCGTCACTAAAACACGGTGAGTTTTAATCATCCTGAACTCTGAATCTTTGACCTATTAAAGAATAAACTCTGAACATATTAAGATCCCACATTAAGAATTAAAGATGTGGCTGGGCATAGTGGCTCATGCCTATAATCCTAGCACTCTGGGAGTTTTTTTTTTTTTTTTGAGACAAGAGCCTCAAGCTGTCCCCCTGGGTACAGTGCCGTGGCATCTCAGCTCACAGCAACCTCCAACTCCTGGGCTCAAGCGAGTCTTCTGCCTCTGCCTCCCAAGTAGCTGGGACCACAGGTGCCCGCCACAATGCCCAGCTATTTTTTGGTTGCAGCCGTCGTTGTTTGGCGGGCCCAGGCTGAATTCGAACCTGCCACCTTGGGTGTACGTGGCTGGCGCCTTAGCTACTTGAGCCACAGGGGCCGAGCCCAGCTCAGGAGTTTGAGACTAGCCTGAGCAAGAACAAGACTTTTCTTACTGTCTCTACTAAAAATAGAAAAAGCAGCTGGGTGTTGTTGTTGGGGTGGGGGCCTGTAGTCCCAGCTACTCAGGAGGCTGAGGCAAGGGGATTTCCTGAGCCTATAAGTTTGAGGTTGCTGTGAGCTAGAACATCAAGGCACTCAACCAAGGGGACAGAGTGAGACTCTGTCTCAAAAAAAAAAAAAGGAATTAAAGATGTGTGATAAAAATTTATCTAGGCCAGATGCTGTGGTTTACACCTATAATCCTAGCACTCTACAGGTAGGGGTTTGAGACCAGCTTAAACAACATAGCACTCTGGTCTTTATAAAAATAGATAAATTGGGCTTGGCGCCTATAGCTCAACTGGCTAAGGCACCAGCCATGTACACCTAAGGTGGCGGGTTCGAATCCCCAGCCCAGACCCGCCAAACAACAATGACAGCTGCAACCAAAAAATAGCTGGGCATTGTGGCGGGCGCCTGTGGTCCCAGCTACTTGGGAGGCGGAGGCAAGAGACTCACTAGAGCCCAGGAGTTGGAGGTTGCGGTGAGCTGTAATGCCACAGCACTCTACCCAGGGGGACAGCTTGAGGCTCTGTCTCAAAAAAAAAAATAGATAAATTGGCTAGATGAGATAGTGTGTACCTGTAGTCCCAGTTACTCAGGAGGCAGAAGCAGGAGGATCACTTGAGCCCAGGATTTGGAGGTTGCAGTGAGTTATGATCATGCCACTGCACTCATACTACAGTGAGATCCTGTCTCAAAAACCAAAACACACACACCCAAAATAATAGTAATATTTTTTTGTATAGTGATGTGAAAAAAATGTTTACATGTGTTTGAGGAAAAAGGCTAGAAATTAGTAGGTATAATTGATTCTAAATATATATGTATCCATGTACAATCTCAATAGTTTAGAGAATTCCAAAGTATAAAAATAATGATCATCCCTGACTGGCAGGCTTGCAATGATTTCCTGTTTTAAAAATTGATAATTATGGCGCCTGTGGCTCAAAAGGGTAGGGTGCTGGGCCCATATGCTGGAGGTGGTGGGTTCAAACTCAGCCCCAGCCAAAAAAAAAAAAATTGATAATTAAGCTTGGTACCTGTGGCTCAAGCGGCTAAGGCGCCAGCCACATACACCTGAGCTGGAGGGTTCGAATCCAGCCCAGGCCTGCCAAACAACAATGATGGCTGCAACCAAAAAAAAAAAAATGGCTGGGCATTGTGGCAGGTGCCTATGGTCCCAGCTACTCAGGAGCTGAGGCAGGAGAATCGCTTGAGCTCAGGAAGTAGAGGTTGCTGTGAGCTGTGATGCCCTACCCAGGGCAACAGCTTGAGGCTCTGTCTCAAAAAAAAAAAAAGATAATTATATATTCTTTTTTTTTTTATTTTTTTATTTTTATTTTTTGAGACAGAGCCTCAAGCTGTCCCCCTGGGTAGAGTGCCATGGCATTACAGCTCACAGCAACCTCCAACTCCTGGGCTCAAGCGAGTCTCTTGCCTCTGCCTCCCAAGTAGCTGGGACC
>CAUYTI010117449.1:0-14834 GCA_963575145.1 Galago senegalensis | reverse complement strand
AATAGATAAACACCGAGAGGCTAACAGCAAAAGGAAAGCTGCATCAGGTAACCACTACTCTTAGGAAAGTGGAAACGGCTATGTTAATATTAAATGAAATAAACTTTTGGGACAGGATTATCACCAGCAATAAGAGACATAAAAAATGATGAGAAAAGTTAATTCATCAAGAGACAATAAAAATCCTAAAAGTGTGTGAATAACAAGACTTTGAAAAAACAAAAAGCAAACTAACAAAATTGAAAGGTGAAATAGACAAAACCACACCTAAAGATTTCCACTCTCCTCCCAGAGTGACTGACACAAAAGACAGAACAAACACTCCAGTATCACTACAGAAGATACCAACACCACCAGTGACCGGTTTGAAATGACATGTGAAACACTGTGCCCCTTCACCACAGAATACATCCTTTCCAAGTGCACATGAAACATTCTGCAAGAGAGGACGGGTGGTGGACCATAAAGCAGATCTCAGTAAGTTTATGACTGAAATCGCACAGACTGTATATTCTCAGACAACAAAGTCAAGTCAGAAATCAAAACACAAAAAGCTAACCAGAGCCTTCTTCCAAATATGTAGAGATTAAACATCAAACTTCCAGATAATGTACTAATAAACCAAGAGTCCACAAGGGAGAGTCAGTGCGAGTGCGGTGGCTCACTCCTGTGACCCCAGCACTCTGGGAGGCAGAGATGGGCAGATCCCTTGAGCTCAGGAGTTGGAGACCAGCCTAAGCAAGAGCAGGACCCCCATCTCTTCTGGAAATAGAAAAACCAGCCGGTTGTTGCGGAGGACTCCTACAGTTCCAGCCACTTGGGAGGCTGAAGTAGGAGGAACGTGTGAGCTCAGGAGTTTGAGGTTGCTGTGAGCTAGGCTCATGGCAACAGATTAAGACTCCATCTCCAAAAAATAAAATTCACAAGTAAACCTGAAAATATTAAATATCTTAAAGATGGCTCAGCACCTGTAGCTCAGCGGCTAGGGCACCAGACACATACACCAGGGCTGGCAGGTTCAAACCCAGCCTAGGCCTGCCAAACAACAATGACAACTACAACAACAAAAAATAGCTGGGCACTGTGGCAGATACCTATAGTTCCAGCTACTGGGGAGGATGAGGCAAGAGAATCACTTAAACCCAAGAGTTTGAGGTTGCTGTGAGCTGTGATGGCACAGCACTCTACCAAGGGCAACATAGTGAGACTCTGTCTCAAAAATATTTTAAAGGGATTGATGAAAAAGCTATCTATAAAAATGT
Organism: Galago senegalensis; assembly: GCA_963575145.1. Taxonomy (NCBI): domain Eukaryota; kingdom Metazoa; phylum Chordata; class Mammalia; order Primates; family Galagidae; genus Galago; species Galago senegalensis. The sequence goes on along the minus strand of CAUYTI010117449.1, from coordinate 13,572 downwards.
ATATGCAGCACAGCTAAAGCACTGCTTAAACAGGCATCAAAACAGTTGTGTTAGCAATGAACAAAGTCTTACATGAATTGACCTTCTACCCTAACTAGAAAAGGAAAACAAGCTAAATCCACAATAAACAGAAAACAATCATAAAGGTCAAAGGAGACATTATATATTAAACAATACAGAAAATCAATAAAAACTAAAGATTTTCAGATGATTATAATAAAGTAATCAGATCAATCAAGAGAAGGAAAAAAAGAAATTACTAATATTAGGACACAAAGGGGGAACTTATCACTACAGATCACAGATACATTAAAGGGATAATAAATAATACAAATTTTATGCCAATAAACTCAACAACTAAATAAAATGGACATATCTCTTGAAAGTCACATATGACCAGAATTGACACAGTATCTAACAGAAAATCCAAACCCATGTATGTTAAAGAAATTTAAATTCACAATTAAAGCTGGGTGCCTGTAGCTAAGTAGTTAGGGCTCCAGCCACATGCTCTGGGGCTGGTGGGTTTGAACCCTGCCTGGGCCTGCTAAACAAACAAACAAACAAAAAATAGCTGGGTGTTGTGGCGAGTGCCTGTAATCCCAGCCATAGGGAGGGTGAGGCAAGAGAATCGCCTGACCCCAAGAATTTGAGGTTGCTGTGATGCCACAGCACTCTACTAAGGGTGACCAAATAAGACTGTATCTCAATTTAAAAAAAGACCAGCCTGAGCAAAAAACAAGATTCCATCTCTACTAAAAATAGAAAACTTGAGGTGATTTTTTGAGCCCAAGAGTTGGAGGTTGCTGTGAGCTATGACACCACAGCACTCTACCCAGGGTAACAGCTGGAGACACTGACTCAAAAAAAAAAAAAAAAGAAAACTTAAAAAAAAATAAACTCACAATCAAAATCTTCCCACTAGGAAAACTCCAGTCCCAGGTGGCTTTGCCAGTGAAATGGATCAAAGATTTTAAGAGGTGACACAGACCACACAAACCACTTCACATAGGAAAAAACATCCCCCACTCATTTTTTGAGTCCAGCATTACCCTGATACTAAAACAAGAAAAATATACAAGGAAAACAAACAAAAAAAACAAACAAAAAACTACAGACTAATATCTGTCGAGAACACTGATGCAAAAATGATCAACAATATATTAGCAAAATGAATCTACAAAGATGTGTAATAATCACAACAAATTGGCATTTGTCCTGGGAGAATGAAAGGCTGGTTCAACACTTAAAACTCAACTAATATAATTCATTGTATCAACAGACTAAAAAAGAAAAGCCAAATAATCCCCACAATAAATACAGAAAAAGCACTCAACAAAATTCAATATGTAGTCACAAAAAAAGTCTAAGCAAACTAAGAATAGAAGTCTTAATAAAGGGCATCTATGAAAAAAATTACAGCTAACCGCTATCATTTTGGTGGCAATGGAGTAAATGATTATATTTAGGTATAAGCAAAAATGTCTTATTTCACCACTTTTATTCAATAGGAATCACAGGCATGAGCCATCATCCATGGAAAAATGAGCTCATGGACTAGAAAGTAGTACTACAAACTTCATCCACAAAGAGCATGATCTTACATATAGAAAAATTTTAGAAATTTTTTAAAGGCCAATAGAATAAGTTTAATAAGGTCAATATACTAATTACCTTTCTAATTAGTAATAACTAAGAACTGGAAAATGAAGTAGGAAAACACAACTTAAAATAGAATAAAAAACATGGAAAATACAGGAATAAAGTTAAACTATATACAAGACCTTACCTGGGAAAACTATAAAGCACATATGAGAAAAACTGTAAATCTAGGGCGGCACCTGTGGCTCAAAAAGGGAGGGCACTGGCTCCATATGCTGGAGGTGGTGAGTTCAAACCCAGCCCCGGCCAAAAAAAAAAACTGTTAAGTCTACACAAATGGACAGGTAGTAGTAACACATCAATTCTCCCCAAATTAATCTAGCTTCAACGCATCCCAATCAAAATCCCACAAAGTGTTTTTTGTGGAAACTGACAAGCTGATTCTAAAATTCTTGGCGGACATGCAGAGAACCTAGAACATCAATCAATTCTTTCTTAATAAAAGGATGCAGTTCAAAGATCCAACCTTGTCCAACTTCAATATTTTACAACACACTAGTCATCAAGACCTGCCTAGTGGTTGGCCAGGCACGGTGGCTCACACCCGTAATCCCAGAACTCTGGGAGGTTGAAGAGGGTGGATTGCTTGAGCTCAGGAGTTCAAGGCCAGCCTGAGTAAGAGGGAGATCCCATCTCTAAAAATACCCAGGCGTTGTGGCAGGCGCCTATAGTCCCAGCTACTCGGGAAGCTGAGGCAAGAGGATCTCTTGAACCCAGAAGTCTGAGGTTGCTGTGAGTTATCATGCCCTAGCATTCTATCCTCAGTGACAAAGTGAGACTCTGTCTCAAAAAAAAAAAGACCACTTGATGATGGCATAAAACTAGACATAAAGACCAGTGAAACAGAATACAGTCCAGAAACAGACACATATACGTGGCTTAACTGATTTCCAACAAAGCTGACAAGATAATTGTGGGAAAAAAATTTCTTCCATGAAAAGTTTGAGAACTGCTATCTGTACGAAGGAAGGATGAAATATCTTCCCTCACACTGCTCACAGAAAACTCAAAGCGGACCACAGAAAAAATGTAAGAGCTAAACTATAAAACTTCCATAAGAAAACAGATGAAATCCTCACAACCTTGAAGCAGGTAAAGATTTCTTAGGACACTAAAGCTTAAACCATCAAAATACACTGACAAACCAGGCTACAGGAAGTTTAAAGCCTTTGCATTTTCACAGACACCGTTAAGGAAATAGAAAAGATGCCAGACTGGAAGAAGGTAAGTCACAATATTTATCAATGTTTGTCAACCTTTTTTATCTCACACCACACTTGAACCTGTAGTTAAACTTCAGCAGCACGCTTAAATTGTGTTGATCAAAAAGAACAAGTAAAAACAAGAAAATAATTTAATTAATAATCTTTAAAAATTTGTACAGAGTATCTACATCCTCTGGTTGAAAATCACTGACGTCTCTCACACACATACACATATATATCCAACAAGGAACCTCATTCCAAAATATATATTAAAATCTTTGCAATGTGATAAGACAACCCAATTAAAAACTGGGCAAAATGGCTCGGCGCCTGTGGCTCAAGTGGCTAAGGCGCCAGCCATACACCTAAGGTGGCAGGTTCGAATCCAGCCCGGGCCCACCAAACAATGACGGCTGCAACCTAAAAATAGCCAGGCGTTGTGGCGGGCGCCTGTGGTCCCAGCTACTTGGGAGGCTGAGGCAGGAGACTCGCTTGAGCCCAGGAGTTGGAGGTTGCTGTGAGCTGTGATGCCATGGCACTCTACCCAGGGGGACAGCCTGAGGCTCTGTCTCAAAAAAAAAAAAAAAAAAAAAAAAAAAACTGGGCAAAATATTTGAACAAACACTTTACAAAAGAACAGACAAGCCATCCCCACTCAGCAGGCAAATGCAAATTAAAATGGTAAAACTATGGGTACTGCTACATTATCAACTCAAATGGCTAAAACTGAAAGACTGGCAATATCCAGGGTTAACAAAAGTATAGCACAAGTGGATTCTCTTACCTTGATAATAAGTTTAAAATGATGTATAACCACTTTGGAAAATATTTTGGAAGTTTCTCTTAAAAATTTAACTTAAACAGACATATATTTAAGTTATATATACTGATCAGATGACCAAGCATTCTACTTCTAAGTATTTACTCAAAGAAATGGAAACATAACTGCACACCAACTTCCACACAAATGTTCCTAGCAGCTTTATACAAAATGGGCAAAAAGTGGAAAAGACTCAAGTGTCCATCAACAGGTGGGTAGATGAATCAATTAGGGTGTATTCATACAACAGAATTCTACTAAGCATAAATACAATCAAACTATTAACAGATGCAATGCCATGCGATGATCTCAAGAACACTTTGCTCAGGGGAAGAAATTAGACACGGGAAGAGACAGAATCAATCCACAGTGAAGAAAGCAGATCAGGAGTTACCAAGGTCAGGAAGGACTGCAGAGGAGCCTTTTCAAGGTGACAGAAACATTGCCTTAGGCATGGTAACTGTCAAGCGAACATAGTCATTTGCCAAAACTCAAGAAACTCCATCCATGTATTGCACACAAGTTATACCTCATTAAAGCTGTTTCTAAAAATAGATCAAAGCAATCAGCTGAGCATCACTGAACAGAGTCCCAGCAAGATGCTCATGGTAAAACTTCAGGTCACTCTGGAAAGAGGACCACTGCCAGGCCCCATAAAGGACAGAGAACCCAGATAGCCAACTCCTCCATCTGGAGGAGAGAAGATAGCTGGGCAATGTCTCCAAACCTAGGGGAAGTCAGTTCAGGGAGCAGGGAGGGAGGCTCTCACAGAATGCATTGTCTGAGGGCTGCATAGCGCCAGCCCCTTCCCAAGCAGTCTCAGAAGAACACCAGGGACAGAGGCCCAGGCCAGGAGGAGGCAGATGAGCTGGCCCAGTGCAGAGGTGAAGGGAAGTCCAGGATGTAGACACACTGGTGGCCAAGGCAGCAACCATCCAGACAGGGGCAGAGTCCCAGAGTGATGCCACAAAGAGAAACTGAGGTGGGCTCACGAGACGACCAATGTGTGTTCCATTCTCTAAGGAGTAGCTGATGAGACCACCTACACACAGAGCCAAACACAGGAAGGGGACAGCCTCCCAGACTGGATGTGAGAGCGGCTTAAACTTGCACTCAAATGACACACACAGCAGGAATCTTGGGAACATGGTATACCTATGACCAGAGCTTATTTAAAAAAAAAAAAAAATTCAGATCTCATTAGGCACCAAGGAATTAAGGCTGGAGAAAAAAATTCACCCTCTGGAAAACCTCACAATAGCCCAAAACTCACTAAACATGCAGTGATTATCAGTGGAGAGAAAACCCAGCAGCCTGGTGAAGGTGGGAAAGCTGAGGCATGACAGAAACTCAGGAGGTGTCCCACAATTGAGAGGAAAGGCTGCAGAGGGAGCAGGGTCTCCCAGGTACCAAGGACTTCACCCTGGACGAAGCTCTGGAGGCTCTGGATGCAAAGAATGGGAGAGAGCACTCAGCCAGCACTGCCCAGAACCCTCAACCTTGCCAGTCAGCATCAGGAAGGTTACGAGGGGAACCACTCCTGCAAGGAACTTAAGTTCACATGGAAATGCCGGGAAACACTGAAGACAAATGTAAATACTGGGAGAGAAAAAAGAAAAGACCATGAAAACTGAAGTGTTAACTCCAGAAAAGACATGCAAGGCACAAGAAAAGGAACCATAAGCTATGAAAATAGGTGCCTAAGCATCGTAGCATAAAGTCCGACCATGGACGAGCTCACAATTGTCAATGTGACCACAGGGGAATGATGGGACAGGGAGTGGGGCAGGGTGCATGAGCTGAAATCATTGTACATCACAACCCTACGTCAGTAGATAATAAACCTGTGACAAATCAGGGGCCAGATACACAGTGTATTTCTTTAAAGCAGGAAGAAAGGCTCAGGCAGGAGGACTTGCCTGAGGCAGAAGTCCAAGACCAGCCTGAGCAAGAGCAAGACCCATTTCTACAAAAAATAGGAAAACCAGCCAGGTGTGGTGGTGTCTGTGGTCCCACCTGCTTGGGAGGCTGAGGCAGGAAATCGCCTGAGCCCACTGTACTCTAGCCAGAGCAACACAGCAAGACATCGTCTCAAAAAAGAAAAAAGAACAAGGCGACACCTGTGGCTCAAAGGAGTAGGGTGTTGGCCCCATATATGGAAGGAGGTGGGTTCAAACCCAGCCCTGGCCAAAAACTGCAAAAAAAAAAAAAAAAAAAAAAAAAGAACAAAGAGGAGGAAGAAACAGAGTGAAGGGGAGAAAAGGGCCACCTGTGGTGTGCGTGAAGATCATTTTCATGCATCTGCCAAGTCCAGAAATAGGCAGAAATAACCTGGGAAATTACTCATAAATACATAGCAAATACATGAGAAACCTGATTGAGGAGGGAAAAAAGGGACATCCCTTCACAAAGAAATGTGAGTGAAGACACAAGCAAGGAAATTTACCAGAGAAGAACGATAAATGGCCAAACACATGCTCTATATTTCAAAGTTCAACTTGCCACTGAACACAGAAATAAAAAAGCCACTGCTTTTCACCTTCCAAACTGCAAATAATTTTTAATAACATCTGCTATACAGGAAGACAGTAAAAAGACACCTCCACAGACTAACAGTGTAAGGAAAACAATACAGTCTGTATGGTCAGTGTGGCAAAAAAAATGGAAAAGCAAAAAGGCACAAGTCCTTAAGCACTGATGTTTTCACCACTGCCCTAGTGGGAGTGGGGTCTGGGAAGAATGACGGAGACTGCACAGGGACCACCCCACGGAGCAGGAGGGGACTGCTCAGCCCCAGCACACTGGGCTCAGCAGCAGACCACCCCGTTGAGCTGGCACAGACAGCTCAGGTACTGGGAAGGTGTGCCCTGCACCTATGACGGAACAAGCAAGAAGCCTCCAACTGTGGTTTAAGACTACCTATTACAAACAAATAATTAAAAACTATCAGAATTTTTATCAAAATGTGAACTATTTTCCTTAGTGGTAAGATGGACAATTTACATTTTTCTTTCTGCTCATTCATAGTTTCTACGTTTTTTATAACCACTGTGTCATCTCTTATGGAGAGGAAAATTTCATAAAAGATGTTAAAGAAAAGTTAAAATTTGACTTTTTGATCATAATAAGCTGCTGCTAGGATACAAGAGTTATATCGCTCAGAAATATAGCCTCCTATGGAAATGGTACCAATCCTGTATACCATTCTTCAAGAGGACTCTTACCAACAATACTTCCTACATACACAACGTCGAGAGCAAGACATGGTGCCACTAAGAGGACTTGGGTGCTAACCACTGCCCTCTCTGACCCACTCTGCCACATACAGAATATTCTATAAGGTTTTGTAATGAACATTTTGTAAATAAAAGTACATTTAACTACAACTTCCATTTTCCCATTTCCCAGAGTGACCACTGAGACACTCTGCATATACACATATATACAGAGTGTGCCAAAAACATGTATACACATTTTAAAAAAGAAAAAACTATAATTGTAATACTGAATACATACTGATAACAAGAGATGAACACAAGTCACAATGGGCACTTCTTGTAATTGCATAAGTCAAATGTAACTTAGGTATTACAAATTTAATACAATTTTTTCCTTTCTTAAAATGTGTGTTTGGCACTCTGTATATATGGTATAAAAATTATAAGTTTCTAAACATAAAGAAAGAAAACAGTGTTTGGAAAGACATCAATTAAAGTTGACAATTCCTTCATTGTATGTAGGTACGTAAGATTAAAAGAAAAATAAATTCCTTTAGTCAACTATGAATGTGCACTGCATTTTCAAATACAAACGCATCACACTCCACTCCTGATGTTTAGGAGTAATGCCTATTTGCTTTGTTTTTTGACTACAGCAGACACATTTTTGGACACAGAATATTATGCAGCCTCAAACAAAGGGCCTAGGGTCTGGGTCTCAGTGCTACTCTGAGGAGGGCCACGCAAGCTGTGTCTTAGAGAGGCACTCACCTTGTTGATCCAGAATACCATGGCATCCTCAAGGTCGTATGGAAGTTCTTTTGAGGCGCTAAATGTTGAGAAGCGCTTGACACTGGCCACCACCTTCTCGATGCTGATCATCTCCACGGTATAAGCCATCATCAGGGCATCCACCATCGCCATGTGGGCACTCTGGGGACAGAGGCAGCAGCGATAATCCCCAAGCCCACCTGTCCTCCCAGGGTACCATGCAGGGCACCTACTCAGACTCAGAACTCTGGCCTCATTATTCCCTACCCTCCCACACACCAGCACATGAAAACCTGGGGCCTACTCTCCATCCTCACCAGCCAAGCCCAGCATTGTTGGCCAAACAGCCTTAGGATGGGAGGAAGCACGTGCCCTGACAGGGAGGCAGCCCTGCAGCATTCCTTATTTATCTCCCTAAGCAGCCTGCAAGAGCCCCCACCCTTGATGGTGAAATTCCTACTGTCTTACTTGACAACTGTGAAAAAGGCACAGACGGGAGACTTGCCCAAGAACATCTGCCCATCAGAGGTCTCTGGTTACCACAGCTCTGTAGCCTGAGCCCGAGCCACTCCTGTGTGTCTGTCCTCACAGAACACAAGCAACATTCTCTTTACCCACACCACACGCCAGAGAACAGCCTAAACCAAGGAGACCAGGAGCACCAAGCACTACACAGACCCAGAGGTGCTAATGAAGTCACTTCGGAGCATGGCCGTGGGCAAAGACTGGGTGGGGGAGTGCTTAGGGGAGGAAAAGGTGTACTTACTGCTTTATTTTGTCACAAAAACACAAGCCAGGTTTTAAACAATCTAATGTTAAACACAATAAGTACAACAATTACACTTCACATGATGTGTGAACACCCTGTGCAGCCAGACCCCACCGTCCTGTGCCTGAGGGCCTCGGCTTACAGACCAGCTGCAGACGCCATCAGCGTGCCACAGGCACTCACCATCTTTATAGGTGCACGGCTGAGGTCAGAGTCTGTCACGGGGGTGTCATCACTCTCCATCACATAGATCCCTTTCCGAGACAGGGCCTGGATGACAGACTGGTGTCCCTGCAAGGCAGCTGCCTGGTCCCCTTTCAGAATAAGGCTGCAGACTCGACAGTATAGCTCACTGGACAAGAGAAGCTTGATGACAGGGGGTTTGATGTGCTCCTGCTCATACTGGTCGATGTAGAAAGGGTCCCTGAGGTCCTCGGGGATGTTATCTGTGACAAGAAAGAAATGACGTTGTGAGCACAACACACAGGTCAAAACTGTCCTGAGCACCACCAGCAGAACCCCGCCGCACACAGGAGCCCCCATCAGCACAATCCTAGACAAAAGTGTAGTCAACGAGACAGGCAGCTAACAACATGAACATGTCCTGTCTGCACTGACCAAGCAAACCGCAGCTTTGCAGACCTGCGGACATGGGCCACAAGTCATTTCATGACTCCCATCACCGCGGCCCCAAGGACAACTGTTCTAATGCGCAATGGTGAGCAGTGGATATGAAAGCCCAGATGGTGTCAGTGAGGCTAAAGAAAAACTGAGATGTGGAATTGGGCTGGAACCATGCAGGGCTTGGTGACATCAGAGGAGAGGGTGTGTGGGCACAGCCAGCAACAGCCCTGGGGAAGGAGCCCAGTGTGTCCTCTTTGTGACATCAAAATCGGAGGTGACAATATAAGTCTATGGTCTCTGCAGAACAGAATGACAGAGAGAATGGTGGCAACTGGGCCTTTACCCATCCTTGAACCAGCAGCATTAAACTCTTCACATGAAATTCTGCAATTCTCCCAAATCAGGACAGGCACAGAGAAAGAGATATACTCAAAGTCACAGGAAGCAGGAACCAGCCGTGAACCCACAAAAGCTGAGCATCCTGTACACTACCTACCACAGCCTCCCAAATGACACTAGGACCAAACACACACACAACAGCCACCTGCACCAAGCTGGCTCTGTCCCTTTTCAGACTGTCGCAACTCTACAGGCAACCTCCCAGCTGTGGTCCTCACTCGTCTTACATGATGCCAACAGTTGTCCCACAAGAGGGACGGGGGTCTCTGAAGTCAGATGCATTTGGGAAACACATAGTCCCACGGGGGGAAGACCCCAAGGTCTCTGACTCTGAGGAAGTGCAAAGCGCCTCATTTCCTGCGATGCTTCTGGAGCCTTCCCCACCTCCAGCTAGCTCTGAGAACAGGTAGGGAGGAAAACCCACTGTCACTTGAAGTTGAAACAACCAGCAGTACCAGAGGCACCGCGAGGCCAACAAGCCCCTCAGGCCAAGCACCCCGAAGCTCCACCTGAGGGCAACAGCCGCCCCTGCAGATGATTCCTCAGTGTCCCTCCCTTTCTCCACTATCTCCTACTTTCTTTACAGGTGCTAGTTTCTGGGCCCTGGGTCATTTAATCACAGGTCTGTGGAGCCTTGTCACTCCCTTGTTTGAACACTGCACAGCCAGTTTCTTAGTCTGAACAGCAGCAGCCACCACTCACAGCGCTTCAAATTTGGTCACCATGGCAACCCCAAGATGGCCAAGGTGAGTGTCAGCCCCAGCTTTGGAGACTCAAACCCTACACTCAAATCCATAAATCCCACACTTAAGGACCACATCATATAACCTCATGCTCTGAAGTCATCCTGATTTGAAATACAAAATACCAGTAATAATAGAACAGACCCTAATGTGGGGTGGGAAGATTTCAGCTTAGATGAAGGGTGACATATGAGCAGGGAGCAAGAGAGAAGGGAGAGGGCTGTGCACCTGCCAGAGTGAGGTATCCCAGGGAACCAAAGCAGGGTAGCAGGGATGGCCAGGGACAGGCAGGCAGCCTGTAAGGCATGCGCCCACAGAGCCACAGGCCCTGAGTCTGAATGAGTGGGTGTCAGGTGGGGCCTGAGCCAGAGTCCCATAATCTATTTTTAGGTGTTCAGGCCTTTACCTTTTTTGGCTGACCAGTAGCCGCAGGCTAGTCGGCCAAGGCTCCCAGCAAGGTTCCCTGCCCTGACAGTCAAACACCTCCCTGCTCTCTTCTAAGTCGCTACGAGTTCCTGTGCCAGTCACCCTCATTTCTACAGGTGCTAGGAGGGGCATGTCGCACCTCACTTCCCAGGGGACCTAATTCAGTCTGGTAGCTTCAAAGACCAGACACATGGTGACCCCCAAATGCACATTTCTAGCCCCAGCCACTTCCCTGAACGGCCTACCGGACATCTCTATACAGATTCCAGAGGCAGCCCAAGCCTAATCAGCCTGGTCTGAGCCACTACCCCTTCCCCTGTGGAAACTGGCACAACTGAGGAGAGAAAAACCCTCTCCCTTCTCTGGCCAGCACCTCATCCTGTTGCCTGCCCCTTCTCTGGGCACACCACGGTATACTCCCCGGCTTCTCTTCCGATGTCTATGCACCTGGGGCTACCCAGGCTTGCCTTTACCAACTGTTCTCGTGTGCCCATGGACATCAGTTACTATCTGTATGATAAGCTCTAAATGTTTGTCTCCAGCCAGTTCCTTTTTCTTGTGTTTCCACTCTCCCCACTCGCCTCCCTACTGGAGCCAGCAGGTCTCTGCCCTATGTTCAGCAGAGTTACCTAGGAGCTCTCCGTCAAAGGAACATCCAGGCCCTCAAGGACCAGCTCACTTAGGGTGGCCTGTGGGCATCACCACTTGACACCTTTGCAGAAGCTCTAGAGGTGGCCTTGATAGTCTCCATCTAAAAGGCTATTACTCTTCTACTAGAGAAATAAGGTACCTCCTCAAATAATTGCAATGTAAGGTTAAGCAACAGATGTCTTTTTCCAGACAACTACAACCCACACTCCAACTCTATCCTGGAGATGCCAGGCACAGGAAAAAGAAAAGCTGACATGACGGCTGCTGCAGGTCTGAGACCTCTGACCCCCCACACAGGAAGAACTGAGAACAGAACTGCCCCAACAGCAGCAGGGATGGGCGTGCGCAAGTATAAGTGCACCCGCCAGCCAAGGAAGGAGACAGACTCCTGGGGACCCCAGAACAAGAGGATAGGACCTCTGAGAAGAGCGGAATGGATGAAGGGGTCTTTTTAAGTTTGTAATGGCCTAGACCCTCCAGGCAGCCCATCTGTTAAATCAACTACCCTGGGCAGAGCAGCAACTCATAGAACTTGACTACAGTGTAGACTGCACCTGGGTTTCACTCTGGTATCCCACAGACAGACCAGAACAGCTCCAAAAAGGCTTTGACTGTTTTTGTTTGTTTGTTTGTTTTTCAAGATAGAGTCTCACTCTGTTGCCCTGGGTAGAGTGCCCTGGTGTCATCATAGCTCACAACAACCTCGAACTCTTGGGCTCAAATGTTCTTCCTGTCTCAGCCTCCCAAGTAGCTGGGACTACAGGCTCCTACCACTGCATCTGACTGGTTTTTCTATTTTTAGTAGAGATGGGGCCGCACTGTTGCTCAGGCTTGTCTCAACCTCCTGAGCCTCCCCTCCCAGAGTGCTAGGATTTCAGGAGTGAGCCACTGTGCCTGGCCCTGAGCCCCAGCCATGGAGGGCAGGCCAGGACTTGCAGTCTCAGCCTACCTGGGTTGGACTATCCACTAAAACAAACAAAAAGCCAACATCATCTAGATTTCTTGTTTTTGTGTTTTTTTTTTTTTTTTTTTTTTGAGACAGAGCCTCAAGCTATTGCCCTGGGTAGAGTCCATGGCATCACAGCTCACAGCAACCTCCAACTCCTGGGCTCAAGCGATTCTCCTGCCTCAGCCTCCCAAGTAGCTGAGACCACAGGCGCCCGCCACAACGCCTGACTATTTTTTGGTTGCAGCTGTCATTGTTGTTTGGCGGGTCCAGGCTGGATTCAAATCCACCAGCTCAGGTGGATGTGGTTGGCGCCTTAGCCGGTTGAGCCACAGGCGCGGAGCCATCATCTAGATTTCTAATAGGACACAGATTCTCAAAATATAATACTCTAGATATCCACCACACAACCCAAAATTACGAACAGGAAAACCTACAACTTTCTAGAGAAAAGACAGTAAAGACCCCTGATGACCCAAATGTCAGGACTGTCTGATAAAGACTTCAAAGCAATTATTACAACTATGCTCCAAGAAGGAAGGACAAACACTTGGAAAACATGAAAGCACTAACAGAAAGCTGAGAAGACACCAGAGAAAGAGAAGCCCTATATGGAGGGAAACCAAAACCCAGGGCAGAAGGCAGGCACTGGTGAAGAGAAAGGCCGGCAGAGCCCCGGAGAGCGCCCCTGCACACCTCCCTCCCCCAGTTTCCCCACGACTGTGATGGGTGAGCAGCAGATCACAAGCTCTGGTGGGACACCTCTACCCTCGCTTCTATTCCAGGCTTGGTGGCCACGATGCAGGTGACAACTCTTCTAGACCAGTGATTTTCAACTGGTGGGCTGTGAGAGGATTTTGAGGTGTTGCTACAAAGAATTTCAAAGATCATTATTTAATTATTTTTGAAGTTCAAAGGACAGTAAGTATTTTTTTTTACTTTTTTTTTTTTGATCAATATAATTCAAGTGTGCCACAAAAGTTTAACTATAGGTTCAAGTGTGCCGTGAGATAAAAAAGGTTGAAAAACGCTGTTCTAGAATAGAAGGACAGTGCCTGGCTCGGCGCCTATAGCTCAACCAGCTAAGGCGCCAGCCACGTACACCTAAGGTGGTGGGTTCGAATCCCCAGTCCGGACCTACCAAACAACAATGACGGCTGCAACCAAAAAATAGCCAGGCGTTGTGGCGGGCACCTGTGGTCCCAGCTACTTGGGAGGCGGAGGCAGGAGACTCGCTTGAGCCCAGGAGTTGGAGGTTGCTGTGAGCTGTGATGCCATGGCACTCTACCCAGGGGGAAGGCTTGAGGCTCTGTCTCAAAAAAAAAAAAAAAAAAAAAA
>CAUYTI010117443.1:0-13822 GCA_963575145.1 Galago senegalensis | reverse complement strand
ACAGTCATCTTGAAAAAGTAAAACAAGGCTCGGCGCCTATAGCTCAACCGGCTAAGGCGCCAGCCACGAACAACTAAGGTGGCGGGTTCCAATCCCCAGCCTGGACCCGCCAAACAACAATGACGGCTGCAACCAAAAAATGGCCAGGTGTTGTGGCGGGCGCCTGTGGTCCCAGCTACTTGGGAGGTGGAGGCAGGAGATTTGCTTGAGCCCAGGAGTTGGAGGTTGCTGTGAGCTGTAATGCCACGGCACTCTACCCAGGGGGACAGCTTGAGGCTCTGTCTCAAAAAAAAAAAGAAAAAGTAAAACAATACCTGTTAACCAAATCCCCCTTGGCCCACCACCCCCCTACCCCCAACTTCTACTTTGTGTTTCTTATGAAATTGAGGACTCTAGGAACCTCATGTAAGTGGAGTAATAACACTGTCTTTTTGTGACTGGTTTATTTCAACATAATGTCTTAAGGGTTTATCCATATTGTAGCATTTGTCAGAATTTCTTTTTTAAGGCTGAATGATAGTCGTGTATGCGTGTGTGTTTTGTTTAGCCATTCATCCATCAGTGGACACATATACCTTTTGGCTGTTGTGACTAATACTGCCATGAACGTGTGTGAACAAATAACTCTTTGTTTAATTCTTTCTGCTTTCAATTTTTATGAGTTTATACTTAGAAGTAGAATTGCTAGGCTTGGTGCCCATAGCTCAGTGGTTAGGGCACCAACCACATACCCTGGGGTAAGGATGGCAAGTTTGAACCTGGCCCGGGCCTGCTAAAACAACAATGATAACTGCAACAACAACAAAAATAGCCAGGCATTGTGGCAGGTGCCTGTAGTCCCAGCTACTTGGGAGGCTGAGCAAGAGAATCGCTTGAGGTTGCTATGAGCTGTGATGCTACAGCACTCTACCAAGGGTGACATGGTGAGACTCAAAAAAAAAAAAATAGAACTGCTAAGTCATGCAGTAATTCTATTTTTAATTTTTTGAGGGACCACCATACTTTTTTCTAAAGTGGTTATACCATTTTTTGTTTCTACCAACAGACTTTATTTTGAGATGGGGTCTTGCTAAGTTACTCAGATTTTGAACTCCTGGGCTCAAGCAATCCTTGCAAATAGCTGGGATTAGAGGCGTGTACCACTGTCCTTGGCTTTATAGTACTTTATGTATCAGTAGGTTGTATTTCTCTAGGAATTTGTTTCATCAAACTGTCAAATTTATTGGCACAGTGTTTGTAATGTCTTTGGTATGTACAGTGATAACAATTTTTTTCACTTCTGACTTTGGTTATTTTGTTTATTTAAACATTTTTCCTTCTTTTTTTTTTTTTGAGACAGAGTTTTACTATTCACCTTCTGTAGAGTGCTGTAGCATCAAACTGCAAACTTTTTTTTTTTAGAGACAGAGTTTCACTTTATTGCCCTCCGTTAGAGTGCTGTGGCATCACAGCTCATAGCAACCTCAAACTCTTGGGCCCACGTGATTCTTCTGCCTCACCCTCCCATGCAGCTGGGACCACAGGTGCCCACCACAACACCTGGCTATTTTTTGTTGCAGTTGTCATTATTGTTTAGCTGGCCCAGACTGGGTTGGAACCTGCCACCCTCAGTGCATGTGGCCAGCACCGTAACCACTGTGCTACGGCCATCAAGCCTAAACCTCAAACTCTTGGGCCAGCCACTCTTTAGGCCGTCAAGCCTAAACCTCAAATGATTCTCTTGCCTCAGCCTCCCATGTAGCTGGGACTACAGGCACCTGCTACAACACTTGGCTATTTTGTTGTTGTTGTTGCAGTTGTCATGTTGTTTAGCTGGCCCAGACTGGGTTCAAACCCACCAGCCTTGGTGCATAGGGCCGGTGTTGTAACCACTGTGCTACGGGCGCTGACCCTCTTTTCCTTCTTTTTAAAAAATCAGTGTTGCCTAGAGTTTATCGATTCTATCTTTTCAAATAATCAGTTTTATGCTTTGTTAATCCTGTTTATTATGTATTGGTTTTAATTTCTTTTTTCATATTTGCTCTTTATTTTCTCCTTCTACTTGCCTTGAGTTTACATTGCTCTTTGCGTCATACCCTTCAAATCTGACTATCATCTTGTAGTAGTAGTTGTTATTATGTGAGAGAGTCTCACTTTGTTACCCCTAATAGAGTGCTGTGGCATCATATTCACAACAACTTCAGACTCCTGGGCTCAAGCAATTCACTTGCCTCAGCTTCCCAAGTAGCTGGGATTACAGGCACTCACCACAGGCCTGGCTATTTTTAAGAGACGAGGTCTTGCTCTAGCTCAGGCTGGTCTCAAACTCATGAGCTCAGGCAATCCACCTGCCTTGGCCTCCCAGAGTGCTGGGATTACAGGCGTGAACGACACCATGCCTGGCCCTTCAGGTCTGACTTGTGTTTGCACATGCTCACCTGGGTTTGTGTGCTTGTTCTCCCTTCTTGTTACTCCTTCCAGAACAATTTTTCAGTGGCATACAGTTTAAGGAAGTTGATGAGTTAGGAATGATACCATCTTTCAGCAGTAGGCTTTAGCCATTATCCTCTGCATATACAATTCTAACATAACTCTGGTTGACAAGATTTTCAAATGCAGCATGTAACAGTGTGACTTTTTATTTCCTTTCCCTGGCAGGACCTGTTGGGGCCCAGCCCCTACTCATGGTGCCCAGAAGACCTGGCTATGGCACCATGGGCAAACCCATTAAACTGCTGGCTAACTGTTTTCAAGTTGAAATCCCAAAGATTGACGTCTACCTCTATGAGGTAGATATTAAACCAGACAAGTGTCCTAGGAGAGTGAATAGGTAAGAATCATGAAACTTCGGAGATCTTTTGCTATTTATCTTGCTTTAGTAATTTTATGTTTATCCTGTATATCTAAATAATAATGATAATGTGTAACAGTTTGACCAAAACACATAGTAATATGTTTTGAAATTGATTGTATTTCAGAGGTGTGAAGTGGGAAAAATCTGCAGACCACCTTGAAATTATTCTGTTATAACATGAGCTCACATGTATTACCTGTGATAGTAGAACAGGTCCAAGTCCTTTTTTACTTGTCTTTGAAATCAGGCTTAACATTCTGAGCACATCTTTTTTCTTCCTAGTATGTCATACATTTGTGCTTTTTTTCCCCACCCCACATTACCACTTTAGTAATATTCTCTTTTGTGATGGGATAGAAATGGTAGTTTTGTGATGGTGGATAGAAATGGTAGTTTCATGCTTTCTCTTCCATCCTCAATTTTTGACTGTTCCTTACTCTTATATAGGAATAAATACATATGTTGTATAAAGATACATCTGTCTGCTTTAGTAAACTGTTTCACCATATACAGTAAACCCTCTGTAAGTTGGCCACCCAAGAGACTCTAACAAACTGATCAACATAACAGATGGCCAACATAAGGAAGTAGACCTCCTGTATTGATACATACATATATATGGTATATAATCTGGTCTATGAACATTAGGAGGTAGTCAGTATAGGGAGAGGTGTGTCCACTATGGACATTCTACTATATATTCCTGGTTATGTTTAGGTAATGCAAGGAATATAAAAGGAATTTATGATGTGGTGTATGCCATGTGCCATGTCTTTTTGATTATTTTTTGCAGTTTTTGACCAGGGCTGGGTTTGAGCCCACCACATCTGGCATATGGGGCCGGCGCCCGACTCCTTTGAACCACAGGTGCTTCCCTTTTTTTTTTTAAAGACAAAACATTTAGAAAATAATATGATATGATATTTAACTTAGCATTTTGGTTTGTACTAGCCCAGCCTTTTCTTATTCAGTAAGTGTTGTTAAGGCCTGTGTTTAGAACATAGGCAGTTCTTATTGACAAATTTTTAATTTAGAAGAGGAAATAAGACATGTAAGAAATAGGAAAGTCTGGTTATCTTTTTCTTGGGTTTGTAATCTTAATTGTTAGTATTTCTGTTACACATGAAAGTACATGAGAACTAAGAGACTTTGTGTAATGTGTTAAAAAAAAACCTACATGAATGTTACAATAAATGTGTAATGCAGTGTTCTTTTGTGAGATTGGGAAGAGATGTAGAGTATTATAATTGGAAGGAACCGCTTAAGAAGTCAGCTAATCCAATACCCTTTTTTAAAATAGCCTAAATCCATAAAAGTTTAGGGACTTATTCAAGGACACATGTTTCTAGTAGCAAAGGTGAAACCAGAACCCCAGAATTCTGATGTGGTAATCGCTAGGAAATATTTTTTTAACAAAAGAATAAAAAGAATTCAGTTAATTGAAAATAATTGGTAGAACTTGGTAGCTGTGGTAAGCAGAACACTTTTTTAAGGAGGGGCAGCAATAACAAAAGTAGAATTCAGAAGAACCAGATATATTTACCCTGAGCCAGGCTTAAGGGGAAGGTTCTGGTCAGGTACTACCTTAAGCTACCATCTATGAATAGATGACTCCTAATCTTGATATAGCTGTTTCCTAAACCTCAGACTGACACCTCAGTATCCCTAGTACTTCAGTCACAAGTTGAAATAACTCTTTCTCTCAATCCCCATCCCCATTTTCTGCTCATAGTACTATATTCTTTTTCTTCTTTTTCTCTCTCTCTCTCTTTTTTGGACAGAGTCTCACTCTTATCACGCTGGGTAGAGTGCTGGTGAGGTGTCAGCCTAGCTCACTTGTGGGCTCAGGGAATCCTCCTGACTCAGCCTCCCAAGTAGCTAGCTGGGACTACAGGTGCCTGACACAACACCTGGCTAATTTTTCTATTTTTAGTAGAGATAAGGGTCTCTCTTTTGCTCAGGTTTGTCTTGAATTCCTGAGCTCAAGTGATCCTCCTACCTCAGCCTCCCAGAGTGTGAGGATTATAGGAATGAGCTACTGTGCCAGCCCCTTTTTCTTTATTTAAACTCCCAAACTAGACCTTCCATTTCTTGTTCCTCCTATTGGTTGTCAAGTACTGTCACTTTCCATCCACACCACTACCACTTTGGTTTCACACCCTTATTTCTTATCTAGATATTTATAACAATCTTCTAATTGGTCTCCCCTAATATCTATTTCTTTCCGTTATAGTTAATTATCTACACTTCAGGCATAGTTTTCTTTCTAAATGAAAAATCTGATTATGTCACTTCCCTGCTTTAAAAATTTGGGTGGCGCCTGTGGCTCAAAGCAGTAGGGCGTCGGCCCCGTCTGCTGGAGGTAGTGGGTTCAAACCCAGCCCCAGCCAAAAAAAAAAAAAAAATTTAGTAAGCTCTCTACTGCCTACAGAATAACATTCCAAACTTAGTATAGCATACCCTTCTTAGTTGGCTTAGCCAATATCCTTTCCCATATTCTGTAACTCTTGACCTGGAATGCTCTTTCTGCCTTTGTCTACTTGACAAACTCCTATTGTTTTTTAAGACAAATGTTTTGAAGTGTACAGTCAGATGATAGTTTATTTCTTCTATGACCTTGTAGTACTTGGTATACCTTTCTGTTATGGAGTGTGCTTGGGGTATTGTTTGTTTGGGGGTTTTGTTGGGTAGAGACAGGGTCTCACTCAATCACCCAGGCTGGACTGCTGGACTGCTGGACTGGAGTGCAATGGTGCAGATATCATACCTTACTATAACCTCCAATTCCTGGGCTCAGGTGATCCTCCTACTTCAGCTTCCTGAGTAGCTGGGACTACAGGCACGTGTCATGTCTGGCTAATTTTTTTTCTTTTTTTTTTTTTTAGAAATGAGGTCTTGTTATGTTGCCCAGGATGGTCTTAAACTCCTGGCCTCAAGCAGTCCTCCTGACTGTGCCTCCCAAAGTGCTGGCATTCCAGGTGTGAGCCACCAGGTCTGGGCCTGTTACTGTATTTCTAGTGCACTGTGGTTATTTGTTGTTCCTCCCTTCCCCTAGTACAACTCTTTCATAGAAAGGAGTGTTCTTTATCATCATCTTTGTAGCCCTATTCTTAACTCAGTGATTGGCACATAATATTCAATAGAATGAATGAAGTACTTATCAAAGTAAAATGGGCCAAGTGTGATGGTAGGGGACAAGAAAGAGAACTGGATATTATAGAGGGCTGTGTTTACCTGGATATGGATTTTCAATGCTGTGCTCTTTCTCTAGGATCCATCTTGTCTCCCTCCACTGTCCTCCTTGTCTTTCAGTCAGCCATCATGCACTTACCTGACTTAATTGACTAATGCAGGCACTCTCATCTGAATCCCCTTTTTGTGTTTTTCAAAACTGGGTTCTTAATGTGTAAATCTGAATGAAGGATAATCCTGACCCTTTTGGTTGATGTTTGCATTTTTAAAAGTCATTGATTAGCTGAGTACAGTGGTGTGAACCTATAGCCCCAGCTAACTGGAGGGTCTGAGGGGACAGGATCACTTGTGTGTGTGGTGATAACACCTGTGAATAGCCACTGCACTCCAGCCTGGGCAACAAAGCTAGATTCCATCTCTAACAAAAAATTAAGTAAATAAATAAACAGTCACTTACTAATCTTTTTTTTTTTTTGACAGAGTCACACTTTGTCACTCTCATCAGAGTGCTATGGCTTCATAGCTCACAGCAACTTCAAACTCTTAGGATCAAGTGATTCTCTTGTCTCAGCCTCCCAAATAGCTGAGACTATAGGCAGCTACCACAACTCCTGGCTATTTTTAGAGATCAGGTCTCATTTGCTCAGGCTGGTCTCAAACCTGGGAGCTAAGGCAATCCACCTGCCTCGGCTTCCCAGAGTACTAGGATTATAGGTGT
Organism: Galago senegalensis; assembly: GCA_963575145.1. Lineage (NCBI taxonomy): Eukaryota > Metazoa > Chordata > Mammalia > Primates > Galagidae > Galago > Galago senegalensis. The sequence goes on along the minus strand of CAUYTI010117443.1, from coordinate 7,079 downwards.
GAGCCACTCACTTACTAATCTTAATAAATCTCTTAACTAGTAAAACTTCTTTTTTTTTCTTTTCTTTTTTTTGACACAGAACCTCAAGCTGTCACCCTGGGTAGAGTGCTGTGGCATCACAGCTCACAGCAACCTCCAACTCCTGGGCTCAAGCGAGTCTCCTGCCTCTGTCTCCCAAGTAGCTGGGACCACAGGCGCCTGCCACAACGCCTGGCTATTTTTTGGTTGCAGCTGTCATGGTTGTTTGGCGGGCCTGGGCTGGATTTGAACCCGCCACCTTAGGTGTATATGGCTGGCGCCTTAGCCACTTGAGCCACAGGCGCCGAGCCACTAGTAAAACTTCTAAGGCACATATTTCAGAGCTGGATTCTGTATTCAGCTAGCTCTCTTTTACTTACCTTGGCTAAAGGAATCACTTCTACACTTAATAGTATATAGTGGAGAATTATTATAGGTTATTGAATGGGATAAATATATGTGAAAGTGATAGGAAAACAAAGTCACTTGAAGACAAAAATGGGTTGGAATTGAGACTTGGAGATTAAGGAATGTCAATTGAAAAAGGTTTTTTGATGCAGTAGCAGTAATATTAGGTAAAAAGAACATAGTTGTTTATTAGATTTGTTCTCCATAATTTTTTTTCTTTTTGGTATGGGGTGGGAGGATAAAAGACAATTTGTACATTATATACATGTTTATGAAGTTGTATAGCATAAAGTTTCATACGTAGATGCTCCATATATTGATTAAGTTTGGAAGGGCTTTAACTTATGATCCTTTTAACATAGTAATTACATTTTACCTTCAGGTTGTTTTGTCTTGTTACATTATTTGCCATCATGAATAATTTACATCTGTACTTTACAAGTTTCCAAATGGAAAATTTTTTTTTCTTTGTTTTGTTTTTTGAGACAGAGTCTCACTGGGTAGTGTAATGGTCTCACAGCTCACAGCAACTTCAAACTCTTGGGCTTAAGCGATTCTCTTGCCTCAGCCTCCTAAGTAACTGGGACTACAGGTGCCTGCCACAATGCCCAGCTATTTTTTTTTTTTTGGTTGTAGTTGTCATTGTTGTTTGGCAGACCAGGGCTGGATTCCAACCTACCAGCTCTGGTGTATGTAGCTGGCACCCTAGCTACTGAGCTACAGACACCGAGCTGCAAATGGAAAATTTTATCATGTACCTTTTATTTGAGTTTTAACAGGAATTACAGGACTTCATTGATATTCTGAAAAATGGCATAAATCAGCTTTATACTTTGTTAATAATATTGTCTTGATTTAATGTCAATATCTGCAAAACTTACTTTCATCAACGACTTTTTTTTTAGTTTTTACAATATTACTGCATGACTGATCAGTTAACTCTTTTGGTAGCTTTCTAGAATTGTGATTCAGTCAGTTAGAAGGAAATAGAACTTAATAATTCCTTTTCAATATTAGTAAAACAGTTAAAGGCCAAAATGCGGCACTTTAGTTATACACAATTTAACTTTTCCAAAATGGTTAAAACTATGAGAGTTTTTTTATTAATGTAAAGATTTTTGTTGTCACCTTCTATAAAGTCACAGTGATTTTCTTCTAAGTGACTTGGATTTGGGGGGTGGGCAGTAGTGACAGAGTTTCACTTTATTGCCCACGGTAGAGTGCTGTGGCGTCACACATCTCACAGCAACCTCTAACTCCTGGGCTGAGGCAATTCCCTTGCCTCAGCCTCCCAAGTAGCTGGGACTGCAGGTGTCTACCACAATGCCTGTCTATTTTTTTTTTTTTTAATTTTGAGACAGAGCCTCAAGCTGTTACCTTGGGTAGAGTGCTGTAGCATCATAGCTCACAGCAACCTCAAACTCCTGGGCTTAAGTGACTCTCTTGCCTCCGCCTCCCAAGTACCTGGGACCACAGGCACTCGCCATGACGCCCAGCTATTTTTCGGTTGCAGTTGTCATTGTTATTTGGCAGGCCCAGGCTGGATTCGAACTCACCAGCTCTGGTATGTATGTGGCTGGCGCCTTAGCCGCTTGAGCCACGTGTGCTGAGCCCTGGCTATTTTTTTGTTGCAGTTTGGCCAGGCCAGGTTTGAACCCACCACCCTTGGTATATGGGGCTGACGCCCTGTCCATTGAGCCACAGGCGCCGCCCAGTGACTTGGTTTTTAATTCTTAAATTAAACATGAGGTTTCTCTTGTCCATATGCCACATGAACAAATATTTGACATTAAGGCATTAATTATGATAGTAGAATGATGTATTGTAGCCAGAGAAGTTTCCACTTTAGTCAGAGGAGTTTTCTTAAAATATCCAGGAAATGCTTGTGAATCATTTTGTAAGTCAATTTCTTTACAAATTTATTCTTTAGACTTTTCTTTCTGTTGCTTTTTTTTGTCCTTTTCCTCTTTTTTTTATGGGAAGGTAGGTTTTTTCCTTCTCATTTTTTCCTATTAAATGATTTTGATTGAAAAATTATCTTTTAGTGAAGAAGCTTATTTGTTAAGCAGACTTCAGATGGTACTAGGTTTCTTTTTTTTTTTTAGACAGAGTCTCAAACTGTCCACTGGGTAGAGTACCATGATGTCATAGTTCACAGCAACCTCCAATTCTTGGACTCAAGCCATCCTCTTGCCTCAGGTTATCTATTTTTACAGAGACAGGAGTCTTGCTTTTGCTCAGGCTGGTCTTGAACTTGTCCACCTGCCTCCCAGAATACTAGGATTATAAGCATGAGTCATCATGCCTGGCCTCCTGTTTTTTCTTTTTTTTTTTTTTAATCAAGCTCATGGTCTTTCTTTTTTTTTTTTTTGAGACAGAGCCTCAAGGTGTCCCCCTGGGTAGAGTGCCATGGCATTACAGCTCACAGCAACCTCCAACTCCTGGGCTCAAGCGAGTCTCCTGCCTCTGCCTCCCAAGTAGCTGGGACCACAGGCACCTGCCACAATGCCCGGCTATTTTTTTTTTTTTTTTGGTTGCAACTGTCATTGTTGTTTGGCGGGTCTGGGCTGGGGATTCGAACCCGCCACCTTAGGTGTACGTGGCTGGCACCTTAGCCGGTTGAGCTATACGCACCGAGCCCAAGCTCATGGGCTTAATAACTAAAAGCAAAATATTTTTAGAAATACAATGACCTAGAGTATAAATTCTGTAACTTGAAGTTTCATGGTAGTTTGTCTAACTTATAAGTATTCATGAGGGTAAACCTTGAGTAGACTATTAGGTATTTATTCAAAACTATTAAATAGAATAGATACATGCATAAAGTTGATAGGTGATTATAACCGCACTATTTTAAACATGGTTAAAAATTTGAAGGAATTGAAATAGTAGTACATTATAGCTGAATTTTGTTTTTGTTTGGTTTTCTTTCACAAATGTTAAATCTTATCATTATATCATTATTACTGTTATGATTCTATTATAATTAATAATATAATGCTACCAAATATGCATTGCATATTTGCATATGAATGCATTGTAATACTGGTAATTGAATCTTAGATGGAAAAAATAAATCTACATTGATATATTTGGGCTTTTTAAATGGAAATCTCAGATCAGCAGAGTGTTTCAAGGAACTCTTTCTTTGCTTTTTTTAGGAATATCTTTGGCATAGTATTATAGTTGGACAGTATGCTAAGAGAGAGCATATTTTTTTAAGTGACAACTTTATTGATGTATAATTTGCATACTACATAATTTACCCATTTAAAATGTAGGGATTAATGGTTTTCAGTGTATTCGTAGAGATGATGTACAACCATCACCACAATATGATTTTAGAACATTTTGTCTTCCCATAAAGAAACCCCATACTCATTAGCAGTCACTGCCATTGCCTCTCACCACATCCTGTCAGCCACTAACCTACTTACTTCCTCTGCAGTCTTGCCTATTCTGGACATTTCACATAAGTGGAATCATACACTATGTGACCTTTTGTGACCTTATTTGTCTTTACATAATGTTTTCAAGGTTTATTCATGTAGCCTGTATTAGTTTACAGTTGTGCTACATAATGATGTTTTAGCCAATAGCAGACCACATATAAAATGGTGGTCCATAAGATTTTAATACTGTGTTGTTACTGTACCTTTTTAAATTTTAGATACACAAATACCACTGTGTTACCGTTGCCTACAGTATTCAGTACAGTAACATGCTATATAGGTTCATAGCCTTGAAGCAAGAAGTTATCCCAAATTGCTTAAGTATATAGTGTTCTATACCATGCATGTTTGTGTAAGTACACATTGTGTTGTTTGCACAGAAAAGAAATCATTTAACAAAATTCCCAGAAGATAACCCCATTTTAATTTTTTTTAATCCCAATTTTTAAGTAATGCATAGTTGTACATCATTCCTTTTTATTTCCGTAAAATATTTCAGTGTGTGGATATAATACATTTTGTTTATCCACTATCAGTTGATGGACATTTGGGTTGTTTCCACATCTTGGCTACTATAAACATTTATGTATGGGATTCTTGTGTGGACATATGCTTTTATTTCTCTTGTATATAAAACTGAGAGTGGAATTACATGGTAACTCTGTAACCTTTTGAGAAACTGCCATACTCTTTTGCAATGTGACTGTACCATTTTACATTCCTAGTACCAGTGTATGAAGATTCCAGTTTCTCCACATTATCTTTTTTTTTTCACTGTGACCATGCTAGAGTGTATGAAGTAGTATGTCATTGTCATTTTGATTTGCATTTTCCTGGTGATTGGTGGTGTTGAGCATCTTTTCAGATATTTATTAGCCATTTGTATATTTTCTTTGGATAAATTTAGGTTCTTTACCTATTTTTATTTTTTAATTAATTAATTTTTTTTTTTGAGACAGAGCCTTAAGCTGTCACCCTGGGTAGAGTGCCATGGCATCACAACTCATAGCAACCTCTAACTCCTGGACTCAAGTGAGTCTCCTGCCTCCGCCTCCCAAATAGCTGGGACAACAGGCGCCCGCCACAAGGCCTGGCTATTTTTTTGTTGCAGCCGTCATTGTTGTTTGGCAGGCCCGAGCTGGATTCAAACCTCCCAGCTCAGGTGTACGTGGCTGGTGCCTTAGCCACTTGAGCCACAGGCGCTGAGCCTGTTTTTACATTTTTCAAGATATAAAAGTATAAACTTTATTTTTATCTTAGAAAGAGAAAGGGATGCTTGGTGCCTGTAGCTCAGCAGCTAGGGTGCCAGCCACATACACCAGAGCTAGTAGGTTCAAATCCAGCCTGGGACTGCCAAATAACAATGACAACTACAATCCAAAAATACCTGGGCATTGTGGCAGACGCCTGTAGCCCCAGCTACTTGGGAGGCTGAGGCAAGAGAATCGCTTAAGCCTAAGAGTTTGAGGTTGCTGTGAGCTGTGACAACATGGCACTTTACCAAGGACAACAAAGCAAGACTCTGTCTCAGGAAAGAGAGAGGGAATGAGAGAGGAAAGAGAAAGATCAGAGAGCAGGGAGACACTGGACCACCCAAAGAAAGGAAGAAAGAATGCCCCTCTTTACCTGTTTTTAAATTGGGTCATTTTTGTATTTGATAATGAGTTGTAGAAATTCATTATATGTTCTTGATAAATGTCCTTTATTAGATACATGATTTGCAAAAATTTTCTCTATTTCTACATGTTGCCTTTTCACTGTCTTGTTGGTATCCTTTGAAGCATAAACATTTTTAATTTTGATAATGTCCAATTTGTTTTTTCTTTTATTCCTTGTACTTCTGTACAAGGTTGTTTAGATGATGTAAAGGACATACCCAAGACAACACTGCCAGTGAAAATCAAATGGTATAGTTTTGAATGTCCACATTCTTTGGTAAACTATGCTATACAAAATGCATCAGTTAGTAAACAATTTTGTTATCCTTGTTAAATACTTGGAAGGTAGGAAAGCTAATAAATGGTAATTCTTTTACATCTCAAAATTCTTAGGGCAGCGCCTGTGGCTCAAAGTAGTAGGGCACCAGCCCCATATGCCGGAGGTGGCGGGTTCAAACCCAGCTCCAGCCAAAAACTGCAAAAAAAAAAAAAAAAAGCTACTGTATACATCTCAAAATTCTTTTCAAGTATCATCTAGATAAAATGCTTAGTAGAAATTAGCCTTTTGGCTATTATTCATATAGTATATTTAAAATTTGATATTTTTATAAATAAACATGTAAGCATTAGGGATTAATAAATGGGTATTATTACCAACATCTATCCATCTGTGTAGATATAAATATACTAATAGCTATATAGCTGTATTCTATTTTTTAATATACCTTGATTTGTTTACTTTTAGTCTGCTCTAGTTTATTTCCTTAAGTTAAATTAAATCAATTTTAACCAGTTATCTGTATTTACCATATGGTTGTGCCTAGGAAATGTGCTCTTGGTACTAGATTTAAAATTCCTAACTGGAATTATAATTCTAGGGGCGCCTCCTGTGGCTCAAAAGGGTAGGGTGCTGGTCCCACATGCCGGAGGTGGTGGGTTCAAACCCAGCCCCGGCCAAAAATGGCAAAAATAAATAAATAAAGCTTATCTTTGAAAAAAATTATAGTTCTAAATCCCATAGTAACCTTTTAGAACTTAAAAATCATTTTTGTATCCTCTCTGTGTTTGCACTAATTAATTTACTTTGCCCCTATTTAGTGTTAGGCACTATGCTGGTTCTGGATATAACAAGATAGATAAGATATTACCTATTTAAAGATTTCATAATCTATATGAAGTGAAATGTTTTATGAGATGTCCATTGTGTCCTGTGATGGAGAAGTAATGATTGCCGCCTTTGGGTAAGGAGGAGGATGTGGCACATAACATGGTATTGCAGCAGAGTACTTGTTCATAAGGCAAGGAAGAAGAAAAGTCCACTTAGAGAGCCCATGAGCAAAGGTAGGACATGTTTGTGTAATGAAAGTAAACCTCTATAAATATAACACATAAAGGTGAGTCTGGCTCGGCACCTATAGCTCAACCGGCTAAGGCGCCAGCCACGTACACCTAAGATGGCGGGTTCGAATCCCCAGGCCGGGCCCACCAAACAACAATGACGGCTGCAACCAAAAAATAGCCGGGCGTTGTGGCGGGCGCCTGT